>CM029541.1:7282938-7347938 GCA_017141395.1 Laodelphax striatellus | reverse complement strand
TTGTGTGACTGCCCTGGGGGTAAATACAGCTTCTCAGCGCTAGTAGGGCGATAGTGAACATGGCTGTGAGGGGGTGAGGGGAGACCAAAGACCCGGTTAATTATTTTAATAGAGTCAAACTGTATAAGCCAAGTTTGGCGCAGGTTTGTTTCTAAACTCTGTTACTTTCAAGAGCTTCCTTCTCCCACTGTTGTGACAGTTGGAGCCTTCCTACTTGTAGATGGTCTAATTTGTTGTTATATAACTGGTGAACTAGTTTGGTCAAAATTTTATTGTGTTAGTACTTGGTTGTTTGAGAATTGAGATTTTAAAATAGTGAGCACACTTTGCAGTTAGCTTCTTGTCCAATGGATAATCGTGTTTGATAACTAAAAAATAATAAACATTCAGGGATGTTGAAATTTCTTGTCCTTTCACGAACTGCGATGATGAAATTGTCATGTTGATACTATTACTGTATTATCACAGTGTGGCCATCTGATGCCCCGCTTTTGATTGGTTAGCACGTATAGCAGGATCCTTTTTACTTGTCAGAAAACATATGTTTCAACGAGCAATATCACAATACTTAACCTACAAATGCTGAATCTCGCAGATTATTGAAAAGGTCTTTGAAAAAGTTATTCTTTGAAAGGTCTTCTTTAAAGAGGTATTTTAAAGAATTAAAAGGTTTCAAAGCCTATTGATTATTGTGTCGAAATCACTGTTTAATTATTACTAAAACAACTGATTTCTGACAAGTTAAAACGATCCTGCTATATTCGATATCTTTTAAGATTTTCATCGAGAACATACTTGAATCATATGTTGTGTTGAGAAATACAGTGGTATTCATTTAATTTGACGCTTGGCATTAGATAGATAGAGAGATATTTAATACTGTAAACTACCGTTAGTTTTCATCATTGTAAGCTTTCCATTAAAGATAGAAAACCTATTTTAAATGATCGAAAAGTGAATTCTAATGTCGTTTTTCTTGTGAAAAGTTTAACAAATGTGTTCAAATTTGCTTACAACGGGGCTATGTTTTGAGGAGAGAAAAATGTTTTATGATGAACTAAGGCTAGGCGTACACCGGTTAGTCAAGACAAGACAAGATGAGTTTAGTCACAGTACTTCACATAGTTGCTTATGAAGCAACACACACCGATTAGTCATTGCATCTGTGTGCTGCTTCATAAGCAACTATGTGAATCACTGTGACTAAACGTGACTAATCTCGTCTTGTCTTGTCTTGACTAACCGGTGTACGCCTAGCCTTACTATATACATGAACATCTGTATCATGGCTAATTCATTTTTTCATCTTTTAAAACAGCTGATTTCACTACAAATACACAGCTTGTATAATGAGTGAATTCAATTGTTGAATTTCCAGTGATATACCACTCATTGTGAATGAAGTTTGTTCATCCACCCTGAAAAGTGTAACTAAACAGCTCCTAGAAATTAGAATTTATGAAATCAAAACAAACTGATTACTTTGTTCATGTCTTCATTCATTAGAGAACTGCTCTATTCTCTAGATGGACCCACCAGCAAACAAATGACTGCACTCTGAATTAAACGGTGGAATTGTGCGTAGCTTGCAAAAAATTGAAATTTTCTTTTCTCTCCGGCTCAGAAGCTAAGCGAGCGCAGTTGAAAGCTTTGTTTCATAATTATATTCCACCCCCTTTCACATTGTCTCTCTCTCTTTCTAGCTCCTTTCGTATTTCTCCCTTCTCCTTCTCGTCCTAAAATAATCATTTTTTCAACATCATTTACATTTTTCCTTCAACTTCTCTTTTATTCGTTATCTTCCTCTCGCTTCACCTAATCCAAAACTCTTATTCTCATCATAGTCTTATGGTTTCATTTAGTATTATTTACCTTCTCATGTGTTATTTTAGCTTTCATCTTCTTATTTTCTCTTCTTTTCATATTTATCTTATTTCTCATCGTCGTCTTCTCCATCCACTCCTTCTCTCGAATCTTCTTCCTCTCTTTCTTATCTTCTCCTCCATCCTCTTGTTCCCCTTCTCCTTGTTTTACTTGTTCTTCTTGTCTTTCATCTTCTTTTCATTCGTTCTCCTCTTCTTCATAAATTTCTTCTTTTCCTTGTAGTCTTATTACTTATTGTCCCCAGCTAATCCAAAACTCTTATTCTCTTCATAGTCTTCTGGTCTTTATGTAGTATTATTTACCTTCTCATGTGTTATTTTAGTTTTCTTCTTCTTATTTTCTCTTCTTTTCATCTTTCTCTTATTTCTCATCGTCGTCTCCTCCATTTACTCCTCCTCTCGAATCTTCTTCTTCTTTCTTCTTCTTATTCTTCTCCTGTTCTTCTTCTCCTCCTCCTCCTTCTTCTTCTTCTTCTTCTTCTTCTTCTTCTTCTTCTTCATCTGCTTCTTCTTCTTCCTCCTTTTCTCCTTCTTCTTCTTCTTCTTCTTCTTCTTCTTCTTCTTATTCGTCTTCTTCTTCCTCTTCCTTCTTCTTTCTCCTTCTTCTTCTTCTTCTTCTGCTTTGCTGTAAGCTGAGGCCGCATTGCTGGGTTGTTTCCTGGATTGTAGATGGTTTATCTACAATAGTTCATACAAAATCCATAATAATAAAACATATATCACGGCCTTCTTGACAAACCAACCTCCAACTATCCACTTGCAGTGCGGCGCTCGGTTATGATCAGTTTAGTATAAGCGGAATCATTTAGTAATTTGTTTTTCAATATAAGGTGATTGATTTATTGTACGTGGCTCTGCACAAGGTTATTAGGTTATAATAATTAAACAAAATTCCTATTCAATGCCATATAATATTCTGAAGACTTCTGCTACTGCAAATATTGACAACAGAATAATAGCTAGTAAGGAAATTCGATGAATGCTTCTGCTAAAAAAACAGCAGCATTCATCGAATTTCCTCACTAGCTATTATTCTGTTGTCAATATTTGCAGTAGGAGAAGTCTTCAGAATATTATAAGGCATTAAATAGGAATTTCGTTCAATTAATTATTATGATTTAAAAGCAATTGAATAGTTGCAATATCTCATTTCCTACCATCGTTATTAGGTTTTTTGCAGTCCTTGTTTTTATTATTTGTTATCTGTTATGTGACTGAATCTGATATGTCCTTATCTCTCCTTTATTATTTGTTATGTAGAGTCTCATAATAAACTCTATATCCGTACATGAGAATCCAATTGAAACCCACTTCAACCGGATATGCTTGAAATATGTTAGTAATTTGCTGAATCTGTTATGCGACACCCAAGTGACAAAATCAACTAACTCTCACCCCCTCCCCCCTCTCATTCACGTCCCTTACACACTTTCTCTCACCCTTTTACTCTCTCACTCTCTATTTGACTCTCTCTTTCTTTCTGCCGGCGACCAATCAACATCTCCGTTTCATGGCTGATTGTTTCATTACGATCTCATCCTAGGAAATTAATTACTCTTGCTCGAGTTTCTCGGTTTCTGTATCTAAAGGAGGGTGCTTCAGAACTGCTACTGCTGCTGCTACCCTGATTTCAATCTTCATCTTGTCCGTCATCGTTTTCTTCTTCTATTTCTTCTACTTCCTCTTCGTCGTCGTCGTCATCGTCGTCGTCGTTTCTTCTTCTTCTTCTTCTTCTTCTTCTTCTATCCCTTCTACTTCTTCTTATTCTTCCTCTTCTTCTTCTTCTTCTTCTTCTTCTTCTTCTTCTTCTTCTTCTTCTTCTTCTTCTTCTTCTTCTTCTTCTTCTATCCCTTCTACTTCTTCTTCTTATTCTTCCTCTTCTTCTTCTTCCTCTCCTTCTTCTTCCTATCCTTCTTTTCTCCTTCCTATTCGTCTTCTTCGACTTCTTCCTCGTCTCGTCTTCCTCTTCTTCTTCTTCTCTTCCTTCTTCTTCTCTTCCTTCTTCTCCTCCTCCTGCTCCTGCACCTCCCTCCCCATCCTCCTTACTCCTCTCTCTCTATTCCTCCTCCTCCTGCCCTTCTTGGTTCACTTCCACCTCGGTTCCTCTGTTTCTCTTTTTATCATCGTCCTCCTCCCAGCTCTTCCTCCTACTCCTCCTCCTCTTCTCTTCCCCTCCTCATGATTCATCTTCGATCATTTCCACCTCTGCTCCTCTGTTCTTTTCTTTCTTATCGTCCCCCTCTTCTCCGCCCTGTCCTCCTCCTCCTCCTCTTCCTCCTCCTCCTTCTCCTTCTTCTTCTTCTTCTTCTTCTTCTTCTTCTTCTTCTTCTTCTTCTTCTCCTTCCCTCCGTTCACTTTCACCTTGGTCTTTTGTTCTTCACTCTATTCTCGTCTGAATCTCCGCATCCCCAATAGTAGTCCATTTTCTCCCCCTCCTCTTTCTAACTCCTTCTCTTCCACCTCTTTCTCTTCATCTTCCTCCTCATCCTTTGCCCACTTCTTTTATTCGTTTTGTAAATGATTATGTTATTACAATCTTTGTTTTAACTGTAGATCCACATACATGACATTATACAGTACAACCATCCAAAAACATAGAAACCATTATTCAACCACGTTTTGTTAAACTCAGTTTAAGCGAAGATGGTGAATGTGTGCCTTGGAGAAATAATTATTGAATAATTGAAATCATTCCTCCTAGCTGAAAGTTAAGGATTCGAAATAGAAGTTGAATTTCTGAAACTTTCGATGTATCAGGTGATACACAATTTGTTCCAGTTTTGTTCTGGAAAACCGCGAGTGTGTCTTTTCCGACTTTTCCGGGTCTCAGGGGAGAGTTTTCATGAACACAGTCACAGTTGGCGGAAAACTTTTCTTCTGTCATTTACAGCGAGCGGTAAAAAACAGTGTTTGCGGAAAAGAGAACTCTCCAACTTTCCTGCGACGGTTCTGAGAGATTTCCACTGGAAAATGGGAAAAAAGAAAAGTCGTGTGACGAGGTCAAGTGGTTTATTTGGTGGCAATGATCTATACGGGTACGAGGGATGTCCCAAAAGAAACGTAATGCGGTTTCAATTTACGAAAATAACAATATTGAAGGTTCCTTGATAGATCAGTATTTGATTAGACCATAATTCCTATCAATAGTCTGTCAACTGCATTTCATTGCCTTCACACTCACTGAAATAGAATGCATGTCCACGATCAAATCCTTCATCAAATTACATTCCCCCCATATTATAATCCACTATAATATAACTGTAAACATAACTTCATTTGAAATACTGTATTTTTCAAAATTAGGAAAAGAAGACATTTTGGACGTTGTGTATGTGTTTCCATACTATGAGTTAATTGTGCTTTCTCGAATAAATAAATACGCGTATTCCTCTTCTATTTCTTTTCATAATCTCTTATCTTCCTATTTGCCCTTCTACGGAAAAATCCTCATAGAATTTTTCAATCGTCCTGCTCTATCTTTCTATTTTTCCCTTTCTTATTATGCTTTCTTGTTTCCTTTACTCTTTCTTATCCTATTCTTCCTATTTCATTATCCTATCTCATTCCTCTTTCGTATCCTATTATTCCTATTTCATTTTGCTTTGTGTTCTAGTGCTATTTTTCCTTCATTCTCCCTTCTTCGTCGTCCATTCCGTTTTTCACTGCTATTCCATCCTGGTTCATTTTCAATTTTCCTGCTCGCGTCATTCGATTTTGAAATTGAGGGGAGTTGTTAAAACTAATCCTCAAAATTTCAAATAATTTATAGGAAAGAGCTCCACCATTAATGGATGCTGATGTTTATCCATTAAACAATAACGACTGTGATGGAGTAGGGTGGTCTGTCCATGTTTCCATTGGCTTTTTTTGGGCTACCCTTTTTTAGAGCTTTTAATTTTAATTGATCCTCTATTCTGCATGTTTTTTAGAGCTTGCATGTTTCGGATTTTATGCATCGATTGACAAATCTGTTCAACGGAAAATTGGGATATTATTTTAATGGATTTCGGTAGTACTTGAGCGATGGGGTACTAAATGGTTGTTGTTTATTCTGATGATTGCTTATATAAATCAATAAGAATCAGAAAATCAGGATCTACGTTTTGGATGAATAATATTTAAATTGAAATAGTTACGAAATACTATCAAAATCCTGTTATCAGAAATAGCCATTATCATTATTATCATGTTCTAAAAAGATTTGAAATAGTTGACAAACTCTTAATATACTTGACCAATAGTATCACAATAGGCACCAGTCGTTTCAACTTCAATAAATTGAAAGAAGAAACCGCTAATCTATTTCATGAATAGAAGAATGAATACACAGACAAAGTTCAAATGGATGCATCAGTTCATTCCCGATGATTTTATAAAAAAGTATAATAAACTCCATAAAATGATGACTTCTAACAGAAGAATTCAAGGTTGATTAAATGAAATGACGTATTTTGATTGCTTGAAAGAAATTCCTAATTACTAATGCTATAAAATACTCTGAAGACTACCGCTACTGCGAATATTGACAACAGAATAATAGCTAGTAAGGATATTTGCAGTTGCCTCTTTTTTATAGCATTATTAATTAGGAATTTCTTTCAATTATTTATTGTGATTTGAAAGCAATTGAATAGTTGCAATATCCCATTCCCTTCTGTATTCTAATTGCCTTTCAAGATTCTGACATCGCTGCAGTAAGAACATTATTTTAAGCTGGTTGAAACCAGTTTGATTTTTTTGCAACTGGCTGTAAATTTTCTTTCTAATTTTGATAAATATCTATTATGAAGGGTACTCGTATTTTCATGTTGAGAAAAGTAAGGTTTGTTGAAACGTAGAATAACTGAATGATGAGGAAACAACTCGAACAAAACAAGAGATAAATAATATAGAGCGAGAGTAGATTGTGAGTACGGAAATCAAATAACAAGCCAACAAATCAGATTCGTGGAAATCCGGGAAACGTGTCTGAAAAGAGAAAGGTGTAACGGATTATCTAGCTTGTTATCATGAAAAGCGCATCACTCAACAGTTTTCTTTTCTCAATTTGGCGCCTCTGCCGTGTGTTTCTGTGAAAAACGCTTTTCCGAGTTTTCCGTGTCTGAAGGGTCGCCAAGGGACTGGCTTTTCCTCGCGATAGCATCTTGCACAGCTTTTCCACCCACTTTCCAGTATTTTCCGACGACACCGAGCCTCATTTCTATTGTGCTTTATTTGCTGTTTTCAATTGGCTTATTTCCATAATGTAGAACTTTGTAAATAAATCTGAAATAAAACTAAGCCTAAGCGTACACCGGTTAGTCTAGACAAGACGAGATTAATCACGTTTAGTCGCAGTACTTCACATAGTTTCTTATGAAGCAACACACACCGATTAGTCATTGCATCTGGGTGTGCTGCTTCATAAGCAACTATGTGAATTTCTGTGACTAAACGTGACTAATCTCGTCTTGTCTTGACTAACCGGTGTACGCCTAGCCAAATATTGCACTAGTCAACATCTATAGGTTGTCCTAGTATTCAAGAGGCTTTCAATTTGTTTGGAAAACTAGGTAACGGTAATGAAATACAAACACAAAATTTTATCAATTTACTTTTGTAACTCAAGGTATGTCAATTTGCCTTTTGTACTCAATTGATAAATCGAGGAACATTTTTGTTCGTTCAAAAGCTCACACGGAATTAAATTTAAAAATGGTTTATATTTGTTATTGATACATTCGCTCACTTTATTTTCAGTAACATTCTCTCAATATTAGAAGCTTCCTCTGTGAATTCCAACAGTTTCTTCTACATTCTGAATAAAGAATATATTTTTTCAACATACTGCTTACTTTCAACATATATTTATTTAAACATACTACTTTCGTGAGGTATCTCAAACATGTACCTGACATTAGTAAACATACATGTATCCACCAATGGTTAACGTACCTCTACTTTAATAGCTCAGTCTTTACTTTAATAATACAATAACTCAGTCCACTTCAATTAGGCTTTGGTTTGTCATGAAAAACTGAACTATTCTGGATCATGAACACAATGTTATTGTGATTTACTTCAATAACTTGGACTCTTGATAACATTGACACTCGAAAAGTAAATTAATTTTCGGCCCCGTACGAGACTAGTATCGCAAGGTAGACACCCTGCAAGCTAGTATCGCTTGTTTAGTAGATATTAGACACCCTGTGCGGGGCTATAAACTCTGTAAATCAATCAAGGAGAATCATAATCACTATACATATATTATGTTTGACTGGGAGTTTATTGTATGAACGGACCATAGATACGTATATATTCCAAAACATATATATGTTCAGGGGATAAAATTGTGGGCACGATTCGGGGAGATGGTTTGGTATTCACAGAATTTGAAGGTTGACTGCTATCTAGATAATTCAGTAACAGGAAGTGAATTAATTAATTCTCTGAATAACTTGACTTGATTTCATTGCAAAACATATATTCATGCTCCTGGAGAATGTGGTTTGAAAGGTTATTAAGGAGAAGGGTGTTTGTTGGAGAAGGAGGAGAGAAGAAGAAGAAGAAGAAGAAGAAGAAGAAGAAGAAGAAGAAGAAGAGAGGAAGAAGAAGAAAAAGGAAGAAGAAGAAGAAGAAGAAAAGAGGAAGAAGAAGAAGATGAAGAAGTTTGAGAAGGAGAAGAGGAAGACGAAGGAAAAGAAAAAAGAAGAAGAAGAATAATAAAGAGAAGAAAATGAAGAACAAGAAGAAGAACGAGAAGAAGATAAAGATGATGATGAAGAAAAGAAGAAGAACATGAAGAAGAAGGAGAAGAAGAAGATGAGGATGAAGATGATGAAGAAGAGGAAGAAAAATAATAAAGAGAAGAAAATGAAGAACAAGAAGAAGAAGAACTAGATGATGATGAAGAGAAAGAAGAAGAACAAGAAGAAGAAGAAGAAGAAGAAGAAGAAGAAGAAGAAGAAGAAGAAGAAGAAGAAGAAGGAGAAAAAGAAGATGAGGATGAAGATGATGAAGAAGAGGAAGAAAAGAGGAAGAAGGAGAAGGAGAGATACAAGAAGAGAAGTAGAAGTGAGGAGGAAAAGAAACTAACAAGTAAAGATAGAAGAAAGGAAGCAGGAGAAGATGTAGGAGATAACTGAAATGGAGAAGGAAGAGAAAAAGAGGAACCCCTAGATGCAATAGCATAGAAAATGAAGGAGGAGAAGAAGAAGATGAGGATGAAGATGAAGGAGAAGAAGATAAGAAGGAGAGGAAGGAGAAGAAACGAACGAGAAAAGATAGAAGAAATGGAGAAGATGATGTAGAAGAGGTGATGAACTCACAAAATAAAGAATGAATGTTCATGGTAGTGTTCTCTATATATTTCAATTCAAAACGTTTTGTTAAACTCAGTTTAAGCGAAGTTGGTACATGTGTGCCTTGGAGAAATAATTATTGAATAATTGAAATCATTCCTCCTAGCTGAAAGTTGAGATTTCGAAATAGAAGTTGAATTTCTGAAACTTTCGATGTATCAGGTGATACACAATTTGTTCCAGTTTTGTTCTGGAAAACCGCGAGTGTGTTTTTTCCGACTTTTCCGGGTCTCAGGGGAGAGTTTTCATGAACACAGTCACAGTTGGCGGAAAACTTTACTTCTGTCATTTACAGCGAGCGGTAAAAAACAGTGTCTGCGGAAAAGAGAACTCTCCAACTTTCCTGCGACGGTTCTGAGAGATTTCCACTGGAAAATGGGGAAAAAGAAAAGTCGTGTGACGAGGTCAAGTGCTGATTTGGTGCTGATGATTTATACGAGGGATGTCCCAAAAGGAAAGTAATGCGGTTATTTCCGAAAATAACAATATTGAAGGCTCCTTGATAGAATGTCAGTATTTGATTAGAGTCTAATCATTAGACTATGATTAGTATTAATAGACAATCAACTGCATTTCATTGCCTTCACACTCACTGAAATGGAATGAATCCTCTCAAAGGATTCTCCCAAAAAGAATTCGTCACCTGTCCTACCCCGAAAGAAAACGCTGGTGTGGAAACTAAAATTTGTGTACCAAGAAAAAATCAAAAATTTTATAAGCTTTCAGTAGAAAATGTTTTGATATAGCCTAAATAGCCCGTCTCCCTCTGCATATACGTTCATACATACAATATATAATATTGTGTAAACCCAAACAATGAAAACTCTGTTCTGAAGCCATTGACATTGAAGAAAAAATTTGGAAGAAATTTTGGGGAGGGCGAGGGCGCTCAATCTCACCCACTTAAAAACACGAATTAGAAATATGCTAAACTTCCAGGAATCATACTCTCAGTGTTTGAGCTAACAAGTTTTATGAACTTTCTAAATTATTGAGCGCCCTCGCCCTCCCCGAAATTTCTTCCAAATTTTTCTTCAATGTCATTGGCTTCCAGAACAGAGTTTTCATTTTTGTTTGGGTCGGCTACACATAATTATTATATTGTATGTATAAATGTATATTGCAGAGGGCGACATGTTTTTAGGCTATATCAAAACATTTTCTTACTGAAAGCTTATAAAATTTTTTGGATTTTTCTTTGGTACACAAATTTTAGTTTCCACACCAGCGTTTTCAATAGGGTCGGGTAGGGACGGGTGACGAATTCTTTGGAGAATTTTTGAGAGGATATCAGTTTTAATCACCTTCTTGTTATAGAGGTATAACACTGCAAACACAATGGATGGGGAGAGAGTTAATTTTTTTTAAACAGTGAAATGCTATGTTATTTGATAAAAGATATTTTATCCTCACTATTTGGGTGCTACAAAATTATTCTAGCTATAAGTGAGCCAGTTATGGTTAATACTGAATGAACAAACAAGACGTTGTGACTGTGTCTGTTGCATCACACCTTATCATTTACTATCCAGACTTTAACGACATATCATTGTAGCAACATTAATTCATGTATAAGCAGTTATCCACAAAGTTTGTTAAATAAGATTGAGATTTTGAATTTAGATTGAAATTTTAACCCATTACGATAGGTCACATGACCACTTTTGATGAAAAAATATTTTGTAATCGAAAATGAAATCCTTGTAAAAATTTGCTCAACATCATTATTATACATTCCAGGAACAAAATTCTCAAATTTTCCCCATTAATGGTTCTAAAATGAACGATACAATTTTTCTATTTCCTGTCAGAGTTTTATTTCTTTTAATTGCTGAAATTGTTGAATTGACGCGACATTTACATTCTTTAAAACTTCAAATTCCAAATATTGCAACTTTAATTATTATTCGGGCAGAGCTACAGAGCTTAATCGGACATTGAATGATTTTAAATTTTAAATGTGAATCATAGACTTCTACTAATCTACTTGAAGGCCTATATCTTCCAAACTATTAGGCCCTCAATGACCAATTAATTCTAAAATTGTAGGTATTTTAATATACTTTAAGAAATATGTTGGATGTCATATATGAGAAAGTGATACTTCACGGTCAAAATTCAAAAAACAAATGAAAAATTACGATAATTCAATGAACTTTGAAGAGCTGTATTTCGCAAACGGTTGAGCCTACAATAACAAATTTGGTCTCAAATTGTAGGTAATTGAATCAGCTTCCAAAACTATGTTGAATGTTCTATATGGAAGAATTTTTTATTTATTTAGCGTATGGCTTTTCTCGGTGGGGAGACCCGAAGGTTGTTCCACCTCGCCGTGATAACCTAATTCCACTTAGGTTGTAGTTTTATCCACTTTTCAGAATTATTTCGAATTTTGAAAGCATTTCTTTTTGATACATGGAAGAATGATTCTTCAGGGTCATAATTGAAGAAATGTAGAAAAAGTGGAAAAATTCAACAATTTGATAAACTTTGAAGGCCTACATCTCGCAAACTATTGGGTCTACAATAATCTATTTGGTCTCAAATTGTAGATTCTTAAATTATCTTTCGAAACTTTGCTGAAAGTCACATTCGAAAAAGTGATGCTTCACGGTCAAAATTGACCAAATGTAAAAACAAGTGAAAAATTACGATAATTTGATGAACTTTGAAGAGCTGTATTTCGCAAACGGTTGGGCCTACAATAACTGATTAGGTATCAAATTGTAGGTATTCAAATTTACTTTCAACCCTATGTTGAATGTCCTATATGAAAAAGTGATTCTTCAGGGTCAAAATTGCGAGAAATTGAAAAAAAGTTTAAATTTTCGTTAATTTTATGAACTTTGAAGAGCTGTATCTCGCAAACGGTTGGGCCTACAATGATAAATTTGGTCTCAAATTGAAGGTAATTTGATATACTTTAAGAAATATGCACAATGTCCTCTATGAAAAACAGATTCTTCAGGGTGAAGATTAGCCAAACGTAAAAAGTGCAAAATTCCGCCATTTTGTACGATTTTTGGAGATGAACCGGTAGTTTGCCTAGGTCTAAAACTTGGATTTAGCATCCAAGACTACCATAAACATTACTAAAAAACCGACTATACCATTTCATACAAGGTAGACCCTATTTTTGATGACAATTTTACTGGGCTATTATTGAAAAGGTCGAATTTGGCGGTGGCAACAGTGTGAAACTTTTAGTTTTTAACTGCTAGGATCGCAACATTCACATCAGGGCCACCTAGGAACATGGTCTAGCTAGACACTGAATTTAAACGTGCAGCTGACGTCATCACATCGTGTCCATAACAACTCATGTTTACAACTCATCCTGCATTAAAATTGGAATTCGTGTTTGGTTTTCTCGTCTCGAGTTTATTTCAACTGCACAATTACTTTTGGTGGGTAAGTAGGTCTATTTATTTATTTTTAAATAATAAAAATTTAAATAATTATTCAAACTTGGTTGTGATCAGTGGCTGTTTATGAACAGTATAGTGGAGTGGTAGGCCTCTTAGCCGTGACGTCACATTTCGAGTGTCTAGGCTATGTTCCTGGGTGACCCTGTTTACATTCGATAAAAAGCTTCAAATTCTAACTTCAAATTGCAACTTTAATTTTTATTCGGACAGAGCTACAGAACTTAATCGGGCATTAAATGATTTGGAATTTCAAATGTAAATAGTTTAAACATGTCTTCAATCGCTTTTGGTAGTCCGAAATCTCAACTCATTACAGATTTTCACATCAAGTGCTCAAAGTTAAAAAAATTGAAAATCCCAAAATTAGTAAAATGACAAAATACCCGTATATAGTATCTTTGCGAATTTATATCGCAGAAAGTTCGTTCTGATCTTAAATGAAAGCGCTCAAAAATCTAAGAAAATAATGTCATTACAACATTTTAAAATTTTCACTACCTTCCGCGAAAATTGAGATGGCGGCATGCGGAACATCAAAGGGAAGTTCGTTACAGAATATATAGTCCCGGTCTTTCATTCGTATCACAGGGGGACAGGTGGTGGAACGACCGTTCCACTAGATGTTCACGATCAAATTCTTCATCAATTCACATCCCCTCATTATATTTCCATCACATCCCCATATTATAATTCACTATAATATAACTGTAAACNTAACTTCATTTGAAATACTGTATTTTCAAAATTAGGAAAAGAAGTCGTTTTGGACGTTGTGTGTGTGTTTTCAACCTATGAGTTAATTAGTGCTTTCTCGAATAAATAAATATTCTTTGATCATTCTGCTTCATGTTCCTCTTCTATTTCTTTTCATGATACGGAAAAATCTTCATAGAATTTTTCAATCGTCCTGCTCTCTATTTCCATTTTTCCCTTTCTAATTATGCTTTCTTGTTTCCTCTACTCTTCCTTATCTATTCCTATTTCATTTTGCTTTGTGTTCTTATGCTATTATTCCCTTCATACTCCCTTCTCCGTCTTCCATTCCTTTTCACTGCCATTTCATCCTGGTTCATTTTCAATTTTCCTGCTCGTGTCATTCAATTTTGAAATTGAGGGGAGTTGTTAAAACTAATCCTCAAAATTTCAAATAATTTATAGGAAAGAGCTCCACCATTAATGGATGCTGATGTTTATCCATTAAACAATAACGACTGTGATGGGGTAGGGTGGTCTTTTCATGTTTTCATTGGCTTTTTTTGGGCTACCCTTTTTTAGAGCTTTTAATTTTAATTGATCCTCTATTCTGCATGTTTTTTAGAGCTTGCATGTTTCGGATTTTATGCATCGATTGACAAATCTGTTCAACGGAAAATTGGGAGATTATTTTAATGGATTTCGGTAGTACTTGAGCGATGGGGTACTAAATGGTTGTTGTTTATTCTGATGCTTATATAAATCAATGAGAATCAGAAAATCAGAATCTAATTTTTGGATAGATTATATTTATGTTGAAATAGTTGGAAAATACTTTCAAAATCCTGTTATCAGAAATAATAGTCATTATTATTATTATCATCATGTTCTGAAAAGAATTTGGAATCGTTGACACTCTTGTTATATTTAGTATCACAATAGTATCACAATAGGCACCAGTCGTTTCAACTTCAATAAATTGAAAGAAGAAACCGCTAATCTATTTCATGAATAGAAGTATGAATATTCACAGACAAAGTTCAAATAGATGTATCAGTCCATTCCCGATCATTTTAGAAAAAAGTATAATAAACTCCATAAAATGATGACTACTTATGGAAGAATCCTAGGTTAATTGAATAAAATGACGCATTCTAATTGCTTAAACGAAATTCCTAATTAATAATGCTATAAAATACTCTGAAGACTACCGCTACTACGAATATTGACAACAGAATAACAGCTAGTGAGGATATTTGCAGTAGCGGAAGCCTTTAGAGTATTTTATAGCATTATTAATTAGGAATTTCTTTCAATTATTTATTATGATTCAAAAGCAAGTGAACAGTTGCAATATCCCATTTCCTCCTATATTCTAATTGTCTTTTCAGAATATGACATCGCTGCAGTAACGACATTATTTTACGCTGGTTGGAACTATTTTGATATTTTTGGAACTGACTAAATTTTCTTTCTAATTTTGATAAATATCTATTATAAAGGATACTCGTATGTTCATGTTGAAAAAAGTAAGGATTGTTGAGACGTAGAATAACTGAATGATGAGAAAACAACTGGAACAAAACAAGAGATAAATAATATAGAAACAGAGTAAATTGAGAGTACGGAAATCAAATAACAAGCCAACAAATCAGATTCGTGGAAATGCGGGAAACCTGTCTGAAAAGGAAAAGGTGTAACGGATTATCTAGCTTGTTATCATGAAAAGCGCATCACTCAACAGTTTTCTTTTCTCAATTTGGCGCCTCTGCCGTGTGTTTCTGTGAAAAACGCTTTTCCGAGTTTTCCGTGTCTGAAGGGTCGCCAAGGGACTGGCTTTTCCTCGCGATAGCATCTTGCACAGCTTTTCCACCCACTTTCCAGTATTTTCCGACGACACCGAGCCTCATTTCTATTGTGCTTTATTTGCTGTTTTCAATTGGCTTATTTCCATAATGTAGAACTTTGTAAATAAATCTGAAATAAAACTAAGGCTAGGCGTACACCGGTTAGTCAAGACAAGACAAGACGAGATTAGTCACGTTTAATCACAGTACTTCACATAGTTTCTTATGAAGCAACACACACCGATTAGTCATTGCATCAGTGTGTGCTGCTTCATAAGCAACTATGTGAATTCGTGGTAATCTCGTCTTGTCTTGACTTGACTAACCGGTGTACGCCTAGCCTAAAATTGCACTAGTCAACATCTATAGGTTGTCCTCGTATTCAAGAGGCTTTCAATTCGTTTGGAAAACTAGGTAACGATCCTGAAATACAAACATAAAATTTTACCAATTTACTTTGGTAACTCAAGGTATGTCAATTTGCCTTTTGTACTCAATTGATAAATCGAGGAACATTTGTTCGTTCAAAAGCTCACATGGATTTAAATTTAAAATTGGTTTATATTTGTTATTGATACATTCGCTCACTTCATTTTCAGAAACATTCTCTTAAAATTAGAAGCTCATACTTTCCGTGGGAATTTCAACAGTTTCTTCTACATTCTAAATAAACAACATAGTATTATTATTATACATACTTTATACTTTCAACAAATCTTTTTTCAACATACTACTTTTTTGTGGTGTCTCAAACACGCATCTGACATTAGTAAACATACATGTATCCAATGGTTAACGTACCTCTACTTTAATAACTCAGTCTTTACTTTAATAATACAATAACTCAGTCCATTTCAATTAGGCTTTGGTTTTTCATAAAAAACTGAATTATCCTGGAACATGAACACAATACTATTGTAATTTACTTCAATAACTTGGACTCTTGATAACTTTGACACTCGGAAAGTAAACTAATTTTTGGCCCCGTACGAGACTAGTATCGCACGGTGTCTGCTTGTTTAGTAGATATGAGACACCCTGTGCGGGACTATAAACTCTGTAAATCAATCAAGGAGAATCATAATCACTATACATATATTATGTATGACTTGGAGAGTATTGTATTAAAGGACCATAGATACGTATATATTCCAAAACATATGTATGTTTAGGGGATAAACTTGTGGGCACGATTCGAGAAGATGGTTCGGTATTCACAGAATTTGAAGGTTGGCTGCTATCTAGATAATTCAGTAACAGGAAGTGAATTAATTAATTCTCTGAATAACTTGACTTGATTCCATCGCAAAACATATATTTATGCTCCCTGGAGAATGTGGTTTGAAGGGTTATTTAGGAGAAGGGTATATATTGGAGAGAGAAGAAGAAGAAGAAGAAAGAAGAAGAAGAAGAAGAAGAAGAAGAGAAGAAGAAGAAGAAGAAGAAGAAGAAGAAGAAGAAGAAGATGAGGATGATGATGACAGAGATGATGGAGAAGAGAAAGAAAAGAGGAAGAAGGAGGAGAAGAAGTACAAGAAGAGAAGTAGAAGTGGAAGGGGGAAAGAAACTAACAAGAAAAGAAAGGAGAAAAGAAGCAGAAGAAGATGTAGGAGATGACTGACATGGAGAAGGAAGAGAAAAAAGAGAGGAAACTCCAAGATGTAATTGCGTAGAAAATGAAGAAGGAGAAGAAGAAGACGGAGATGATAATTATGAAGAAGATAATGATGATGATGAAGATGAAGAAGAAGATGAAGAGATGATGATGATGATGATGAAGAAGAAGGAGGGGCGGAGAAGAAGAAGAAGAAGAAGAAGAAGAGGATGCAGGAAGAGAAGATAAGAAGACGAGGAAGGAGGAAAAGAAACGAAGAGAAAAATAAAGAAGAAAAGAAGAAGAAGAAGATTAAGAAGAGGACAGATGTGGTGGTGGAAGAGAAAAAGTGGAGGGAACCTCAAGATGTAATTGCAAAGATCGAAATAAATCCTGTAATATTTCGTGATGAACTCACAAAATAAAGAATGAATGTTCATGGTAGTGTTCTCTATATATTCTTATTCAAAATGCTAAAATTCTACTACCTAATAAAGTGAACTCATATCTTTTATATCATAAAAGCGTGGCTACTGAACCATTAAAATAATCGAGAAGTCAGAGAAAAAACGTATATACATCAACACAATGAAAGGAACAGATTAAACAAACATTAACTTCGACCCAAAGATGAAGATTGTCAACGCAGGGTAAATAAAAATTTTAAAACAACATAAAAACCTAGAAAGATTGACGCTAGCGGATGTTTTTCTTAAGATATAACTTCAAGTAAATAAAACACAAAAAAGTAAATAGAGGCAAGAGGATTCCGAGTAGATAAAAGAGAATAAAGAAGGATAGGAAAATAGAGCAGCAAGTGATTCAAGTGAATAAAAGACGGAAAAGCAGAGTATAAAAATGCAGTCGCTAGCATTAAATGCTTCATGATGTGTTTTATAGTGTTGTCTTCCCCCATTTCATACCATTTCCCAGTGTAAAACCGTTGAAAGACATCTTTTACAACTTCTCTTTAAATTACTGTTGAAAAAGCTGAGAATGGAAATGAAATGAGGGATTAAGTGGACACAGAGTGAGAAAAGAGGGACGAATATAGAGGGGAAAAAGGGGGAGTGGTTAAGAAAGAGTGGGAAAGATGAAAGGATAGAGAAAAAAGGGGAAAGTAGTTAAGAATGCAAGAAGAATTTAAAGTCAGGCGACCAGTAAAATTTAACCGACGTAAAGTGATGTCATCTAACGGAATCCATGCTGCGGGAACCAATGGACGAATTTGATGAAAATGCAATGACGTCATTTTACAGTGGTTAAATTCAATTGAATTTTCGTACAACTGGCCACGTATCATCTCTCCTTTTTCTATTACTTGTTCTGCTCTTCTCCTTTCTCTTCTCCTTCTAATTCTTGAAGCTCTCCTCTTTCTCTTTTTTTTTTGCTAGGGATGATGCCCACATAAGCTCTAAGCTTGTGCGTATTGGTAATGAGAAGGATGATTTATTTATTCTATTTATTGAAGTTTCGATGATGATGATGGATATGATGATGAGAGATGAATGGACCTACAGCTTTAGGTGGGTTCCGAACTACCGGGAACCGATTTTGATTTTCGTATTTAGAGGAGCCGGTCACCGTTACAACGGTGGTAGGCGCTGTCTCTTATCCAATCTCACCGATTAGACTCGAACCTGCCACTGGGACAACCGCTTCCCTGAGTCTCTTCCTCTCAGTCCCTTGCCCCTTTCCCTTATTCTCTTTTCTCCTCCCCAACACTCTTTTCTTCTCCTTTCTATCCTGAAGCTTTCTTTTTCTTCTTCTCCTTCTTCTTTTTTTTCTTACGCTTCTCCAAAGATGAAGCATCCATCTCAGGTTGCTTCATTAAAATTGACACCATCAATTTCCGACTTGAGGGTTCCCTAGTTTGGAAGGGTGGAGGGGAGAGCTCGCTTACAAATTACATCTTGAGTCGTCCTGATACCTGATTCCGAATCGTGTCCAATACTTCTTCTTCTCTTCTCTACTTCTTCTCCTCCTACTTCTTCTTCTTCTTCTACTTCTTCTTCTTTCTTCTTCTTTTTTTCTCCTTCTCCTTTTCTTCTTCTCCAACTTCTTCTTCTACTACTTCTTCTTCCTCTTCTTCTTCTTCTTCTTCTACTTCTACATTCTTGTCCTCATTCCTACTTCTTCTTCATCTTCTTCTTCTTTCTCCTTTTATACTTCTCCTTCTTTATCTTCTTCTTCTCCTTCTTCTTCTCTTCTTCTTCTTCTTCTTCTTCGGCTCCTTCTTCTTCTTCTCCTTCTTCTTCTCCTTCTTCTTCTCCTTCTTCTTCTTCTTCATCTTCTTCTTTCCTTCTTCTCCCACTACTCCTTATTCTTCTTCTTCACTTCATTCTACTCTTCCTCATCCTCACCCATCGCTTTCCTTGTACAGGTAGTACTCATGAGACATCTTTCTTCCTCTACTCACTCGAATACTTCTCTCCTTCTTTTCTCTCTTTATTCTTCTCTCCTCTCTTCTCCTCTCTTTTCCTCTCATCACTCTCTCTCTCTCATACAACTGTCTGTATTTCCACTTACTCCCCATCTTTCCCCAGTAACAATCAGATTCCCTCGCCGCTACTTGCAGGCTAGAATTCAATCAACACTTGCCACTTTCTCACATTAAATCTTCTTCTTCTTCTTCTTCTTGTTCTTCTCCTCCGTCTTCTTTCTCTTTGTCTTCTCCTTCTCTTCTTCTTCTTCTACTGCTTCTTCCTCTTCTTATTCGTCTTCTTCTTCTTCTTCTTCGTCTTCTTCTTCTCTTCTTCTTCTTCTTCTTCTTCTTCTTCTTCTTCTTCTTCTTCTTCTTCTTCTTCTTCTTCTTCTTCTTCTTTTTCCTTCTCCGCACTGCTCCTCCTCCTCCTCCAACTTCTTCTTCATCTTCTTTTCTTCATCTTCTTACTCCCAAACTTCTCCTTCTTAACCTCTACTGCTTCTTCTCGCCTATTTTCCGCTACCTTGTCCTGTCTTGTCTCATTTTTCTTCTGTGTTCCCTTCTCCTCCATCTCTTTCCCACTCCTTTCTTCTTCTTTTTCTCCTTTCCGCTTGTTCTTCTTCAATCGGCAGATTGGTCTATCCCATTATCACTTTCGTTGTGCTCTGTCGCACTTCTTATTACTACTTGAGTCTTTTCCGTCAATTGATTGGTTTGATGTGTGTCATTCGTCTGAGTTTACAGGTCTCGAAAGTATTCGAACCAGAGTGATTGACAAATCGAATTAATTTCTGATAAGAGGTAAAATCAAGTGAATCAAATGCTTGACAGCAATTCAAATTTTCCACGTTGATGGGTGAATTGACGTGTAACAGACAACCCATTAAAATTCCTAGAGCAGTTGCTGAATCGACCAGTTCCCAGCAGAGTGGAAAAATAGACAGCAGAAGATGTAAGTGTAGGATGAAGGAAGAGAAGGAAGGAGGGGAAGAATAAGAAAAAGATGAAGATGAAAATGTAGTCAGGAAAAAGAAGAAAACCTGGGTGAACACGGATTAGAAAAACAGAATGTAGAAGAAGACGAAGTACAAGAAGAAACAGAAGAAGAAGAAAGAAAAGAAGAAGAAGGAGAAGAAGAAGGAGAAGAAGGAGAGATGTAGTAGAAGGAGGAAGAGTAGGAGAAGGTGAAAGAAGAAAAAGAAGATGAAAAAGTGAAATTATAAACATTAGAAGAAGGTGGTGTAGAAAAAATTGTAGCAGTAGAAGAAGAATAAGATGAAGAAAGAAGAAGAAGAATAGCAGGAGAAGAAGGAGGTGAAAGAAGGAGAAAGAATAAGAGTGGATCAACAAAGTTAGGAGAAGAAAGAGAAGATAAAGATCTAAAACGATGTGAAGAAGGAGATTAGATAAAGTAGAAGAAATAAAGAGCTTTAAGACGAAGAGATAGTGGTGGAAATGGAATGATGAAGAAGAAGAAGAAGAAGAAGAAGAGGAAGAAGAAGAAATAGAAGTAGTAATAGTAGTCGTAGTAGTAGTAATGAGAAGGAAACGAAGAGGAAAAGGACGATGTGGAAGGACAAGAAAAGAAGAGGAAGGAATAGAGAAGTAGAAGAGGAATAGGGAGGAGAATAAGAAGAGGAAGAAGATAGAGAGGACAAAAAAAGAAAAGTGAATATAAAGATGGGATCAAGACCATAATAAATAGAACAAATTATAGAGATCAGCCTGATGAGAGGCGGAAGAATGAAATAAGAAAATGAAGAAGAAAGAAGGAAGAAGATGAAGAAGATGAATAATGGAAAAGATGGAAGATCAAGATAAGACGGAAGTAAGAACTTGTTTCCTAAAGAGAATGCAAGAATTGAGTAAAGGGTAAGAAGAGTAGAGGAGAAAGGGAGGGAGAACTGAGAGTTCCTGATTTCAATTGCAACTTGCTTGCTTTCTCGACAACATTGTTAGTGATATCAGGGCGTCCGAATTATTGACAAAGTGGACGGACACAGCTAATACTCCCAATCATCCCACTCCTCCTCCCCAAACTCATTCTTCGTCCCTGAACTCATCAACTAACTGGACGCTAGTTACTTAAAGTGACGTTAACCAACTGAGATCAAGATTCAGATTTTATTGTTATAGCAGGATCCAATTAACTTGTCACAAATCAGTTGTTCCAGTAATAATTAAACAGTGATTTCGACACAATAATTAAAAGGTTTGAAAGTCTTAAAGACCCTTTAAAGTCTTTAAACACCTTTAAAGAAGACCATTTGTAGGTTATATTGTGATTGGCGCGCTCGTCGATCATATGTTTCATGAGACAAGTTAAATGGATCCTGCTATATCTTACATTCCTGGTTACAAATCAGCTGATTGAATTAAACCGTCGTAAAAGGACATCAGCAATATTAAAATTTGACAATATTAAAGGAGTTTCCTGAATTAGCTATGGCTTTAGCTGTTCCGGACTTTAAAAACAGGGAATACTTAATGGATCACCTCACAAAGTCACAATCCCAGAGAGTGACAGGGGTAAGAGAGTATTCTCGTAACCAAACGCCTGAAGTGGTAAGAATTGGATGGATCACGCAGGAAGGGAAGGACAGGAGTTGGAATATATGGGCCAGGAACTAAACCCTATATAGGGCCCCGGGAAAACGGCAACCGTCTTCAGGCCGAGGTACGGCTTACAGAGATAAAGTGCGCTGATCAACCTACTGAGAGAGGGACTGAGAAGGGCAAAGATCTTGTTTTGAGTGACAGCCAGGCAGCCCTAAAGGCACAGGGCCTGTTCCAGCAGTTCAAAAGCTGGTAACACAGTGTCAAAATCCCTAAGGGAACTGGGCTGTCAGAATCAGGTTAGCCTGATGTGGGCACAAAGCAAGGGTATCTGCGGGAACGAAATAGCTGATCGCCTGCAAAAATGGTGCAGATTTTTGCTGTTGGAATGTCCAGCACTCTTGCAAATGAGGAGTAGATTTCTGAAGAGACAACCCTCCCGCCCAGAGGTGAGGCAAGAGAACTGACTTCAAGGCCACTGAGTAAATTTGCCTGGCCTTGGATTATGGAACATGGCATGTCAAAGAGGGGATGCCATGAAAAGATCGAGTAGCGTCGCAGTGGCCAAGGGTTAAAAGCCCAACCCAATTTTAAAAAAAAAAAAAAAAAAAGGACACATCAGCAAACAACTCATATTCTTAGGGGTATATGATTGGGTTTATCTCTAATTCGATAATAAAACCGGATTTTGAGCGGAGTGTTATGGAAATCAAATATGAGCTCCAGATTAGCAAGTTCCAGGCGTAAAGAGCAATATTATCACAGAAAACCCGAAGTTTAAAAGGTCTTCTTCTTCTCTCTCTTCCTCTCTCTTCTTTCTCTTCTTCTTCTCTTCTCTTCTTCTTCTTCTCTCTCTCTCTTCTTCTCTCTTCTTCTTCTTCTTCTCTCTTCCTCTTCCTTCTTCTCTTCTTCTTCTTCTTCTTCTGTCTCCTCCTCCCTCCCCCCTCCTCCCTCCTCCTCCCTCCTCCCTCCCTCCTCCTCCTCCTCCTCCTCCTCCTCCTCCTCCCTCCTCCTCCTCCCTCCTCCCCCTCCTCCTCCTCCTCCCTCCTCCTCCTCCTCTCCCTCCTCCTCCTCCTCCTCCTCCTCCTCCTCCTCCTCCCTCCTCCTCCTCCCCCTCCTCCTCCTCCCTCCCTCCTCCCTCCTCCCTCCCTCCCTCCTCCTCCCTCCTCCCTCCTCCTCCTCCTCCTCCTCCTCCCTCCCTCCTCCCTCCCTCCTCCTCCCTCCTCCTCCTCCTCCTCCCTCCTCCTCCTCCCTCCTCCTCCTCCTCCTCCTCCCTCCCTCCTCCTCCTCCTCCCTCCTCCTCCTCCTCCCTCCTCCTCCCTCCCTCCTCCTCCTCCTCCTCCTCCTCCTCCTCCCTCCTCCTCCTCCTCCTCCTCCTCCTCCTCCTCCTCCTCCTCCTCCTCCTCCTCCTCCTCCTCCTCCTCCTCCTCCTCCCTCCTCTCCTCCTCCTCCTCCTCCTCCTCCTCCTCCTCCTCCTCCCTCCTCCTCCCTCCTCCCTCTCCTCCTCCTCCTCCTCCTCCTCCTCCTCCTCCTCCTCCTCTCCTCTTCTTTCTTCTTCTTCTTCTTCTTCTTCTTCTTCTTGTACTTCGTCTTCTTCTTCTTCTTGTACTTCTTCTTCTTCTTCTTCTTCTTCTTCTTTCTTCTCTTCTTCTTCTTCTTCTTCTTTCTTCTTCTTCTTCTTATTCTCTTATTCTTCTTGTTCTCTTCTTCCTCTTCTCTTCTTATTCTTCTTCTTCTTCTTCTTCTTCATCTTCTCCTCTTCTTGCCCTTCTTCTTCTTTCTTCTTCTTCTTTGTACTCCGTCTTCTTCTTATTCTGCTTCCTCCTTCTTCTTTCTTCTTCTCTTCTTCTTCCTCTTCATCTTCTTCTTTGCAGTCTTATGTTCCTCTCCTTTTCTAACTAATCTCACCTCCTCTGCATCCGTCCTTCTCTTCCCTCCTTTCTTACCTTCTCACTCCTCTTATCCCTCTTTCTCTCCAACAATTCCTTTTTCATCTCTTTTTCAAACTGTAGCTTCTTTCCTGGAAATATTCTTGCTTTTTCCATATCTTTTTGTTCCTGTTCTAGCTTTCATTGGTCGCCAAATTCTACCTCGAACAATCTTATGTTCCTCTCCTTTTTGAACTAACTTCACTTTGCATCCTTTCTTCAACTATTCTCTCTCTCTTGTTTTACCAGCCGCCACCTCGTAACTTGAACAAAGCAACGGTACTTCATAATTCGCCAGATCTTGCATCCAGTCCCTCGCAAAGGGACTCCATAATTTCCATAATCGACTTACAGCCGGACTAGTAGCTGGACTCTGCAAGTTGGTTTTGCATTGAGATCTTGTTCGAAGTTTGCTCCTCTGTTTGAAACGCCATCTTGCGTAAGATCTTGGAAACTTACACCGATGTTGATTTGGATCGCAGCGAATCAATTCAGAAAGCGTTGATTTGATTTGAGATCGGCTTGAACTAATTCAGAACTATAATTCTGTTGATTGGTCAACTGTGTATTGAAGACAAAGCAAACTTGTAGACAAAGCAAACTTGTAGACAAAGCAAACAAAGAGGTATAGCTTCTTTATGTTTTTGAGACGCCTTTATTGACAATGAATTACCTCTTTAAAGCTGTTCAAAATATAATGTATTCATAGATTTTGCTAAGGCACCTTTATTGACAATGAATTACCTCTTTACAGCTGTTTGAAATATAATGTATTAATAACTTTTATTATAGTAGACCATTTTATTGAATGAAATGAATTTTCAAATTTGATGTATTTTATGCAAATTTGATGTATCTAATTTAAATTTGGTTTATAATACATCCCGTGGCGAAGCGTGGTATGTATTACCTATTTGTATGTATTTTCTATAGGAAATATACCCGGCGATGACCGAATGATTATGCCGCGGTTCGCCACTAAATACATCAAATTCTGTACAAACAACTTAGTAGTTCTTGATTCTTTGTTTTTGTGGGAGAGAAGCTTTCTCATTCTCAACTGCTCAGAATATTCCCAATTCAGAATATTTTATTTATTTATCTTAGTGTCACCTTCACTACTACATAAAAAGTTAACTTGGTAACCTTGTTATATTCTTTGATTCAAAATCTTTATAATCCATTATTATTTATCAATAAACCTTTTCTAATGCATGTTTATTTGCTTTGATTGATTCTCGTGCTATTATAATTATTGATTAGAATTGCATGAATCGTTTTAATCGTACGAATGAATATATTATTGTGCACGTATTATTTCCATTGGGTAATAATCTACCAATAATATATTCTCTTGATAGATATTAGTGAATTTATTTCTTGTATGAGTTTGAGGACTGTACTCGTGGTTTCTAGAACAATTAATGAATGGCATTTTTGTGTTTGCATGTTTTTTTTAGACGTAACTAGTAAACTTGCTAACTTGCATATTAAGGTGCTTCAACTCTCTGGGTGAGAATTATATATTGTATGATATTTATGCTGAAAGAATGAGCTTTGAGAACATGGGAATTACATCTTCTGTTGTCTGTAGAATTTTGTAACAGATTCATTATTAATCTTTGGTTGAATTGACTTCAGTCAAACAATTCTCTTGAAAGATTTTTCATGTTCACAGTATTATTAGTTCCCATTAGACTTGAAATATTCTAATTTTATTCAAATAATGCAATGTAATGAAATATATTTTCAAACTTAATCTATTCGAAAAAGATTGCAAACAAAATCCAGTTCTCAACAGAATATTATTGATTTGACCAAACCATTTTTTCAAGAATTTAGATCACATTTCTAGCAGACTTGTAGACTTGAACCAAGCTATTGCGAAATTCATTTTGTGATTCTCTTGTCAATAACGTGCTTATGGATCTGAAGAATACCGTATATTGATTGTGGAATAACTTTGAAATTAATCTTTGATATCATACAAAATATAATTCTCAACTACTATAAAAACATATCACAAAAATAGACAGAATTGATCAGGTCCTTTTTCTTTTCACAGAAAAATCACTAGGAGCTTCAGAAACAAAAGACAATAAAGTATAAAAAAATGAATGGACTGAATTGAAAATGAATTATTTTGTGTGATTTTCTACAGACTTTGTAAATATGTGTGTCAGACTTGATAAATGATTTGTTCTACAAACTTTTTGGAACACATATAGACTTGTAAAACAAAATTTAATGAAATAATATACAACTCTCAACATGGATGACAATAATTACAGTGTTTCTACTTGTTTTCATTCTGGACAATTCTCTGAAAACAAAAAACATTATGGCAAACAAATCAGTCAAAAATTTATCTTCAACCGGTGATTCCTGTTGTATACATAAGACCCTAAAATTCGACTCAAGTTGAGATGAAACACAATATATGACTCAATTCATCAGTCGCCATTTTAAAATTGTATCTTCAAGGACGGTGATAACTGTTTTGTGTATCAAGTGGATCGCTTCTGTATCCTCATCGTCTTCCCTTCTATCTTTTCCTAAATTCTCCCTAATTTCTTCATAATTTTGAGGTCGTTATTTTATATCTTTCAATCCTAAATCACCTCTTCTTCCTTTCACTATTGTTGTTTAATTTCTCCTCACTTTATCCTTCTATTTTGTTATACAAACTTATATCCTCCTCAAGTACAAATACTCCTGAGTATCTATTTCCATCCTTATCACTCTCTTCCATTACGTTATCGAGGATTATCTCCGATAATGTACTACATGTGATACGCGTTGCCAAAACTGTGGTACATATATCCATCGCTGCGCAAAATTAACGAGCTTCCTCATCATAGTGTAGGAGAAACATCAACACAGCTGCTGGAAACATTCTACAAATAGTACGCTCCTATGATACGCCGCGTGTTCCAAACACCGTTGCAGAGTGTGAAGCGCGGCTTTACGTATAGTGCGCTCTCGGGATACGCGTTGCCAAGTGTGATACAGTGTCAAGTGTTGCGTTGCCAGATGGATTCTCTGGAGCGGCTGCTGGGGCTGCATCCCAAGACAGCTGCAGCCATAGCTTTGCCCACAGCCGCACTCACGCGCAAGGCAGACATCTGACGGGTACTTTCTGCCTGTCTGGGGATACCATGGAAGGCATCATACAGTGCCTTGTTTTTTCTTTTTCGGTAAATTATATGCGTTTCATATGGTATATTTCTATGATATCTATGTCTTCCTTTTAATTCAACCTATTTGGTGAATTGATTCTTATGATTTGTTCTATTCATATGCATTACATTCATTTGACGCTTGGCATTTTGATAGATAGATAGATAGATATAGATAGAGATATAATTTCTTGAGTTGTGTATCCATACTTTCTTCTACTGCTAATAACACTATTTTAAAACACTTTTAAGTAGAAATATCATTTCAATATCATTAAATACCATATCACTTGTCGTTGCTGATGACCGTATGAGTACGATGGCAAATAATATCTTTCTATATCTCTATCTAATGCCAAGCGTCAAATTAAATGAATATCACTATATGGGTCGTCCACTTTTTACTTGACCTTTTGGAAAATTACTTGTTCTTTATAATTTGTGCCTCTATATTTTGTGTGTGTATTCATGTTCAGCTCGTCCCCTTTGCTACGTCATCCTGACAATAAAAGAATTATTGTAGTCATTTCAACAATTCATTACAGCTTTTTATCATGTATGTACAAAGTGTAAAAGATTTCATCCATGTTTTTTTCAGTTTCATATAAAATATCCTGGAAATAATCATTCAGTAGAAGAAAAATGCTTCTCAAATAAATTATTATGACAATTATTTCAACTGAACATAACAGACCCATTAATTCACATTAAATATCTATTTACACAATTCAAATTACATAAGGCTTCCATTCAATGGAACAGATTATATTATCATATCAAGCCCAAATATTTTAATGAAAAAAATTGTGTTTTTGTCCAAATCGTCTCCTGAGCCATGATTTGATTGAAGGTTGTAGAAATGTGAAAAGATTTAAATAAATACCGTACATCAATAATCTCGATTTGTTTGATGAAAAAAAATAGTAAATTTACTCAAATTGACTCAACAATTTAAACAAAATGTAGAAATTGTTTCATTTCTAATTAATGTTGCCTGTCTCTATAACTAATGATTTTCTTTTTCTTATGTTCCAGGTGAGTTGATTTCCATTTTAACAATAATACTTCAGCATCAGAATATTGATATCAAATGGTAAGTGATAACTTTTTAATGTTATTTCTTCTAAGAAGAAAACTCATCTTCTTAAAATAAATTATATTGCAAATAGAAAACTATATTGAATTATATTTCCAATCAGAGAACATGTTGCACACTGGAAAAATATTCAAAGATTAATACAGTAATAATTGTTGAAAATGAACAGTCAGGCAAATGGGGCTAGAGGTTCAAAATTATTGTAATGTTACTATTTCTTTCCTTTATGTTGAATTTCCTTCCATCCTACAAAATAAAGTTTTTAATATTGTTCAATAGTAAGGTGAATGAAATTTCTAAAGATATTTCTAAAAATTTCTTAAAAATATTAAATTATATGTTTTTAATATTGTTGGTAATAAGGTAAATGAAATTTCTTTAATAACCTTGAATAATAGGACGGATTCGATTCAATCAAGTTAGAAGACATTGTGTAAGGTGTGGTTCATTTATTGAAAATCATCAATCTACAGAAAGTTGATTGTAGGTAAATCGATATCCAGGCATTTTCATATTCATAGAAAATAATATGAAGACTTATAGAGCTGATGTAAATTATATACAATATAAAGTATATAACTTATACTTCTCCTGGCAAACTAATGATAGTCCAATGCATACAAAATTATCCATATAAATTATCCATGTATAGTTTTAAAGAATATCTTTGATATTTATATCATTAATGACATAATGTTAAGTGCGAGAGAACAAGGTAGGTTAGAATTGGATGGTGGTTAGTTTTCTGTCTCTTGACGTGTACGTTCGATTCAATCAATCAAATAATCAATCATTGGCTCTTATCAATCTTCCGTTAGCCAATGGCTTTGGGCATCTGTCTCTTATTTGACAGTTGATAGAGAGATCAAGACGAAATGGTTCAGGAAGTAGAAAGAAAAGAAAGAAGAAGAAGAAGAAGAAGAAGAAGGAAGAAGAAGAAGAAGAAGAAGAAGAAGAAGAAGAAGAAGAAGAGGAGAGAAGAAGAATAAGAGAAGAAGAAGAAGAAGAAGAAGAAGAAGAAGAAGAAGAAGAAGAGGAAGAAGAAGAAGAAGAAGAAGAAGAAGAAGAGAAGAGAAGAAGAAGAAGAAGAGGAATAAGAGGAAGAAGAAGAAGAGAGAAGAAGAAGAAGAGAAAGAAGAATATAAGAAGAAGAATAAGAAGAAGAGAGAAGAAGAAGAGAAGATGATGATGATGATGATGATGATGATGAAGAGGAGTAGTAGGCGTAGGAAAGGAATCATATCTTCCCAAATTCGATAGCATTTAGACTTTCTGTAGGCCCTACCTGGTTGCTAGCAAGGTGGTAATTTGATTGAGGTTATTGATCCCTTTAGTTGGCTTCTACCAACTGCTCTCCCGTCTTCTTCTTCTTCTTCCTTCTACCTTCTTCTCCCTTTGCCTTCTTCCTCCTCCTTCTTTCCTTCTTCTCCTCCTTCTCCTTCTTTGCTCATCTTAGCAAAGCGCAGCTCACTTGAATTTCATAAAATCCTTAGTGGAATCATCATGAAAACCCGTTGAGGCACTGTTCCAACAGATAGTTGCAATTTTGTCTATCTGCAGCTGACAGCAGCTCAGTCGTACCAATGAAATTCTAGCTTGTACGGATTACTATTGTTTGATATTCTAAGCTCTATCTATGTGTGATTTCACAAACTAACACTCAAGGGATTGAATAATATTTATGCAACAGATAGTGCCACAGGAAACTATTTATGTTTTTATCAAATATCTCTATTTAAAATGATTATTTTTGAAAAACAAATTGAGTCTGCACAACTTCGATTCTTTATCATTTTTTTGGCGCAAACCGCATCAAAATCGGTCCACATAGATTTTTCCAGTAAGTTTCCAAAGTCGGACACTCAACTTTTTTCATATATAGCAGGATTATTCTAACTTGTCAGAAAACAGTTGATTTAACGTTAGTAAACGAGCGTACATCAATCAGCTGTTTTCTGACAATTTAAAAGAATCTTGCTTTATAAGATTAGAGAGTGCTAATGATAGTGATATAATGTTTTGATATGTTTGATAATTGATATAATGTTTCCAGAAAAGTTTGTGAAAAGTGGATAATTGAACAGAGAATGGAAAGAAACTGGGAAACTACTTGAATGGATTGATTGCAGAATAATTGAGGAGTGTGAAATGAAGTGAGCGTATGAAAATGAAACTAGAAGGAAGTTGATAGAATATGTAGACCACTAGAAGAGGAAGAAGAAAGAGAGAGTGAGTAAGACGCCTAAAGTCGGAGAGAGAGAAAGTAAGAAAGAGAGAGAGAGTGAGAGAGAGAACTCTGGTTTAATTGACTCCAGTGAGCAGTGAGCATCTTCGAAGTCTGGTCTTGGAAACTAATTTGCCAAGTTTATCCTCAGCAGCCAGTAGGTCCCACTTCTCTCAATATAGCACGAGAACATCCCCCACTTTCTAGAACTATGATTGGTGTTTCAAAGTAGGAAGCTGCGTTGTGACGTCACCACTTTCATGACGTCAAAGGCGTTGACTCAGTAGTATTGAGATAATTATCAGCCAATGAGAAACGAGGAAATTGTCAGGCTCAGCTGGAAATAATCATCCTAGTTTAATTATTATTGATTAATGGTTCTCATGGTGTTTGGTATTAGGCCTATAATCAAACTCAACTTTGAGAATTGGAGAAATGGTTAGGTTAAGTGACACTCTGACGCTTGGATCTGAAAACGTGTTGATCTAACTTGACTGACTTTAGATTATATTTCGTTGTAACTGATAAGCGATATGGTTTTACTAGTTATTTTTTTAATATTGTTTTGAAGGCATTTTTAGATCATCGTTGTCTGCATTATACAGAGACTATTTAATCAGTTGATTCACATTTGATTGATTGGAACGAATCCACCATAAGTTTGTCAATAATTCTTATAAGATTTGCATTAGAATGATACGCAAAATATATGATTTGTTGGTGATTGTTCACTTTGCTATATAAACTTCTAATGAATATGCCTACTGCCTTTGCAGATTTAGCTATTCATCATTTAAGCTTTTAAAAGCAATACCAAGAGTAGATAGACTATTTTTGATGTTGGAAAAGTCATTTTTGATGTTGTTTCTCTTAGAATAAGTTTGAAAAACGTTGGAATAAATCCATTCAAATTTTGGCAAAAATTGGTGGTGGCGGGAATAAAAAAATGTTCCAACGCTTTGATATGGACCCTTTCACACAAATGACCACACTGTGATTATACAGTCTCTGTAGTATATACTCGTACTAACAATTTTGAGAATTTAAATTAATTTCTTATGATATATAACTTATGTAACTTACTACTATTCTGGATAATCATTTATCGTTCATTGCATTTTCCCTCACTCTCTAGGGCAGGTTTCTTAGTTACACTTTCAACACGAGCAAGGTTGGAGTGAGGTATATATCTGAGATACTCGATAAAATCGATGTGAGTCTTGACGTTGACTCAGGAAATTGGTCGAAGTAAATTCACAGCTTCGCGAAATCGAAACTTCGAACTGGGAAATTTAGACTAAAAGGAAATAAGGTGGGGAATTTATTATTTGCAGTGTCGTAACTTGGTTTATAGGGTGGAATTCCGAGGGAGGAAGTTGAAAAAAAAATGAAAAAAGAGGTACTTGAAGAAGAAGAAGAAGAAGGAGAAGAAGAAGAAGAAGAAGAAGAAGAAGAAGAAGAAGAAGAAGAAGAAAAAGGAAGAAGGAGAAGAAAAAGAAGAAGAAGTAGAATGAAAAAGTATGAAGTAGAGGAAGAAGAAGAAGAGGCTTACAAGGAAGTTGATGACGGATATCTTGTGTGAGAAGAGAAAGAAGAAGAAAAACCCGTATATTCTTCTCTCTCGTTCTGTGTGATTACTTGTTTCAATTCTTACGTAGTTCTGTAGTTTTCCATAAATCTGTAATTTTCCGTTCCTTTTTTCTTACCTCTGTGGAATATTTGTCAGTATTTTCCGTAGTTCTGTAATTTTCCTTTGTTATTCTTCTCTCAGTTCTGTGATCAATCATCAGTATTTTTCAGTATTGAAAATTCTGTAGTTTTCCATAGATTCTAATTTTCCTTTTTTTTTTAATCTAATTCTGTAATTTTGTCAGTATTTTTCCGTTATTCTGTAATTTTCCATTGTTATTCGTCTCTAGTTCTGTAATTAGTCATCAGTATTTTTCGTAATTCTGTAATTTTCATAATTCTATCATTTTCCTTTAATTTTTCTATAGTATTTTTTCGTAACTCTGTAATCTCCGTCTTATCATTTTCCGTAATTTCTGTAATTTTCCGTATTTTTATTTTCTTATTAGCTCTGTGTGATTTTTGTCGAGTACTTATCCGCATTTGATCGTTTACTTACAGCTTTATTTAGCATATAAGATTATTAAAAGGTAGTCAGGCCTTCCTTCAAGAAACAGCATGTTCCAAAATGAAGAATATTTTAATATCGTAAACAAGAGACAACCCAACTTTCCTGTTGAACTTAATTCAAATTCTTCCTTCCCCTCTTTTATCATCATCGTTCTCTCTGCTCTAGAGAGAACAGAAACGAGAACGAGTTACAGGAATCTTATCTTATCTCTCTTCCTGTCCCTCTTTCTCTCTCTCTCTCTCTCTCTCTCTCGTAATCATTCTCTTTGTGAGTGCATAATGTTATGAGTGAAGAGTAAACATGAAACACAGGAATTTAATATAATCTGGAAAGGAAGGCAAAAATTCTTGAGAACTTTCTTTTCTACTGTTTAGTAAACTAGAAGAGTTAGGGTTTGTCTTGAAGAGAATAATATGAAGAAGTGAAAGTAGAGGTTGATTTGCCTTAAAGAGGATGGGATGAGAAGTAGGGTAGGGAGGATGGGAAGGAGGAGAGGACAGACGAGAAGAAGATAGAAAGAAGTGGATGGATAAAAGTAATTGAGACTGATGATTTGAGAAAGGAATGTTGGATTCTGTGCTTGCCTGCTAATAATTTTTCTTTCTCCCTATCTTTGAAAAGTAAATTTGAATCAGATTACCTAAATTCTTAAGTTACAAATTTAATTACATTTTTCATAGAATGTTATTTTTGGGATAATAGATTTGGAAAAAGTTATATAGAACTTAATACATGAGAAGACTGAAAATTAATTCATTCATACGTTGCCACTTGCGTTTACAGATGACCCAATAGTAAGTCCGATTGGAAAAAATAATCTCTTTATCTGTCTATCTATCAAATTCCAGCCCTCAGATTTAAATGTATATCAGTATTTTTGTTATCTCTACCAAAAACACGATACGCAAGTTGTTGTTTTTAGCTCTTAATATCTGGCCTCACGAATATCGACTATGTCGTTTAAATTGTATTTGAAGAATATGTTTGTTATCCACACCCTAAAATAAGTGGTCTACATCAATCTTATCATCATCCTATGACCTTCAAATCCTTCAGTGGTTCGGCATCCTAGAAGCTGTGATCCATTGTCTCATCTGTCTAAGGTCAAGTGTTGATGGAAAGTTTCTTGTATCTCCTTTCCAAAATGGACCTCATATGTCCAAACTTCGCCTTTTCATCTAGATAACTCTGGTGTTATATCATCAGTATACTTCTGCTCTATATCTACTCATAGCATAATTTATAAGCTTATTTTAAATTTGACGAATAATTAGTTGTACAGTATATATTTTATTATTATTATCTAGAATTTTAAAGCCGTCATATTTTATTATCTACATGGAATAAAATGTAAATCTAAATCTAAATCATCATTATTCCAATACCACCCATGCAAACCTAGAGCTTGTGTAAATCCCAACAAAAAAATCCTCCCATTACCAACTTATTTGATAGTTTATGTGGCATCTAACACCAACATGAGGAGAATACGAAATATATTTCGAAAATTACCAAGTTACAACCTTTGAGATTTCTTCCCTTCAGATCAGTTTTGATTCCCATTAATATACCGAGCTCTTTTAAAAAGCACCAGTACTTGCAATTAATCCAGAGTTAAGTTCGGAAGAACTTGAAAAACTGAAAGCTCGTTTTCTTGTGCAGTCATTTGGCATTTAAATTTTCGCGGAAAAATGAAGCGAAACTTTTCCAGACGCTTTTTGGTCGCGATATTGTAAATCTCTGTAATAATAAAGCCGATTACGGTCAATTAGGACAAAAGCTAGACTTCGGAAAATCACTTTTTGATGAGGCTTCTGGAGAAGCGACACAGGAGACGTGCTCATGCGCACGAACAACATGGCTGGAGAATAGAACATCAATCAGCATGGAAGGATTTGGGCAATGAACAAACTCTCGAATTGAGAACACACGTTTTTGGAGGAATAATGGTGTTGAAATCCTCCAAAATACTTGGAATTCAATTTTATAATCCCTAATGGGGTTCAATAGTTATTCATTGGAAACTCTGGGTAGTCTATATAAATATGAAATGTCTATGACTAAAATTCTATTGAGTTTTACCGGTCCTTATTAGGGGAATTTCACTGGTGGATTCATTTAAGGCTCTTGGAAGTCGATATAAATATCTATATCTATTAATAAATATCAAGATTGATATTTCTAAATACCTACTTACAGTAGAAAGTGAATGAAGGGTTTGGAAGGAAGATTGATGAGTGAGACTTTTCTTTTTCTGGGCGTGATGTAATTAAGAATAAGTGGATCATTCATTTGTATATCTTCAATTATCCTTCAACTATACCCTTCAAGTATCTATTGTGAGTAGCCAAACGAATAAACGCCAAGCCGTCGGTCCCGGCTGCCTAAAAAACAGTTGTTAAGTCACGTCAGAGACCTTGAACTGATCAGGAGTGACCTGAGAACTCTAAAGCGGCGTCCACACTATGCCACGGATGGCTTTTGGCACTGCCAATTTGGCCAAGCCAATACAGTGTGGACGTGACCGTTGGCATGTCGCTGTTATGATACCATTATAACGAAAATCAACTCTAGTGTCGGTCTCCATCAAGGAAGCCAATGAGCCTATGTAGTGAGGACATTATACCGTTGGCTTCTGCCTTTTATTGTCCAGTTAGGCTCTTATTTTTGAATCTATCTTATTTAAAGATCTTCAAAGTCACTACTTTCCATTCGAAAAAATTTGAAAAACCACATCCAGATCTGTACTCGAGAGTTCAATTCGTCTGCATCTGCATCGTCAATAACAAATCAGCTTCATTGTTAACTCCACTGGTTCCGTATTTTGCTTCTTTGAAGGCCCCGGACGCAACTTATTACCATCGTTTGCGACGATTTACGCACCTGTTTTCTGGAAATAATTTATCGTACGCACCTAAAGCAACTAGTACATCGTCACTCGGCAACGGACATTTTGCGACCTGAATCACTGAATGCCAAACTCAATGCCAGCGTCCAGGTGTAGACGGCAAGAAAACCAAAAGGTCGGGTTGCTGCGTTGTCTTTTGCGCTTTGGCATTGTACCAAAAAGCCAACCGTAACATAGTGTGGACATAAGCAACACCAGACCTGAGCCAGCCAGGTTACAGGTGTATCTTTCCTGAACCTGGGTAGCCAGGTTGGGTGTGTGAACGAGATAAATAATAGCATGGGACAATTTTCAGAGCTACTATTGATTGCTGGTAACATCTTATGTAACTGTATTAGTTTTGTTGTTGTTTGATGTTTCTAATTTATAATCTTCCATGATATTATTTCATGAATATTTTTTGTGTTGTGGATTCTATCATTTTTGAATTTCTCAATGTTACCAATCTGCGCTGAATAATCATTCCATGGAAGAACAGCCATTGAATTTTATGTAATATATCCAAAATATTCCATGATGTGCTCACATAACTGTTAAGACAATATTTTTTAGAAAGAAAGACAAGCCCTCATTGCAAGAACACTTGAACAATGTAATTTAGCCTTGCCGAAAAGGCTCAAAAATACAAAAGGTAACTTCTCCTGGCTTCAATTTCTCATCTACTCTTTCTCCCTTTACTCCTTCTCCCTTACTCCCTTCTATCGCTACCTCATTCACTCACTCACTTACTCTCTCGCTCACTGACTCGCTCACTCTTTAGCTCACTCATCACTTTGTCACTTATGACCATAACATAATTAGATGTTCTGTGTCTCAAAGGAAATAAGTATTGTCTCCAGCACCGTCCCCAGCTCTTTGAGTGAGGCAAAATCACTTTCATTTACTGTTTCTCTCTCTCTGTGTCTCTTTCTCTCGCTCACACACACTCTTTGTTCTATCCCGATACCTATTTAATGAAAATTTCACTCACTTCATAGATTCAAAAAATACTGTCGTCGTAACCTTTTGTGTTTAGTCAAAGTTCATTTTAAATGTAGGTTTCTCATGGATCAATTAATGGCATTATTCACTGAGATGAAAGAAAACAAGGTTATTGGGTCTTTTATAGATTTTTCAAAGTGGAGTTATTGTATTTTCTAATGATATTTGGGAGACGTTCTAAAATATACTTCAGGTTATGAGGGTGAATATTTTCTTGAGGATGTTCCATCCTGGCTTGGAGGCATTCCTAAATTGATGGATGAAGTCTTAATTTCTGTGTCAAGTGGAACAGAAGAAGAAGAAGAAGAAGAAGAAGAAGAAGAAGAAGAAGAAGAAGAAGAAGAAGAAGAAGAAGGAGGAGGAAGAAGATATAGAGAAGAAGAAGAGAAGAGAAGAAGAAGAGGTAGGAAGAAGAAGAAGAAGAAGAAGAAGAAGAAGAATGAAGAAGGAAGAAGAAGAAGAAGAAGAAGAAGAAGAAGAAGAAGAAGAAGAAGAAGGAGAAGAAGAAGAAGAAGAAGAAGAAGAAGAAGAAGAAGAAGAAGAAGAAGAAGAAGAAGAAGAAGAAGAAGAAAGGAGAGGAAGAAGGAGAAGAAGAAGAAGAAGAAGAAGAAGAAGAAGAAGATAAAGAAGAGTAGAAGAGAAGAATAGTAAATAGTAATAGAGTGTAAAGAAGATCATCCACAAGAAAATTAAAATTGAAGTCAAATGAGAGCTGTCATAAATAAAAATGGAAGGTAATATTAAGATCGTTTAAAAAATTTGAACAAATTCCTGGTGTGCCATATAATATTTGAACATCATGTTGTGATATGATCAACAGATTAATAATTGGTAGATAAGTAAATCTACAAAAATCTGATGGAATATTGTATTTTGAATTCTTAAATAAATGAATAAACACAAATATTAAAGATGGTTAAAAAAATAGTAATTTACATTTCTCTTGAAGAAAATATTCAGGTCATTTTTGTAAATCTACATGAACAACCAAACAAACAAAATGAAATTCCGTACTGATTACTGAATAATTTCCAGTGTACAGTACACAGCCGAATACAATCTCGTATTATACTATTAACGAATGCTTTATTTTCCCGGTTTTAATCATAATTTGAGTGAGAACCGTACAAAATAATTCATGTGTTGCTAATTTTCATCCGTCTAATTGGAAATACTCCGAACTCACTGTAGCGTGAATACGAATAAAACGCATGTGCAGAGGGAGAATTATTAAAAATAGGGATGAGGGATGGAAATCACGAAATATGGATGGAAAAATTATGGACTGATGCATTTGGTAGGGAAGGAGAGAGAATAAATGAAAGGTGAAAGAGAGCGAGAGAGAGAAATAAAAACAAGGGAGATAGAGTAAGAGAGAGATAATATTATAACGATTAGATCAATCACTTTAATTCATGTGAAGAATATAATTATCTAAAATCGGCGTTAACTCTATATGAGAAGAGTAAAATAATTAACATTTGGAGAGGGAGAGAGAGATAGTGAGTGAGTGAGAAAGATCGAGAGATCAGATTAATAACGTAATTCATGTAGAATATAATTATGATATTATTGTGATTTATCTACACATATGAATACCCATTCTTGGAAAATGAGGTACAAAGTGCAAATATATCTTTGTCATCAACATTTTGGTGTAGAAAGAGAGAGAACAGAGAGAGAGAGTGGAGAGAGAGAGAGAGAGGAAGAAGTGAGATTGAAATTACACAGGAGAAATGAGAAAAATGAGCTAAACAGACAAATATGAACAGAAAAATATTGGAATCGAGTACAAACATTGAGGAGAGAGAAGAAGAAGAAGAAGAGAAGAAGGAAGAAGAAGAAGAAGAAGAAGAAGAAGAAGAAGAAGAAGAAGAAGAAGAAGAAGAAGAAGAAGATTAAAACATACAGCGAATCGAGTTCCGCTTTTCTACAATGTTCTGCTAATGAGAATTTATTTCTCTATGATGCAGGGTGGCAGAGATAGGATAAAGGAAAGACTAGCAAGATCTGGAGGGATTAATTTCAAACTGGTAGCAAATCTGCGCAGTTTTTAGATCGTTCCCGTACTCCGTTAAAATTCATCACTTGTCAGGCGGTTTATCGCTATGAGGAACAAACAACGCCGTTCTTAATTAAAACTGGAAGATTTCCTAGACCTCAGGATCATCTGTTAATTCGAGGTATTTTATTGAATGTGATTTGATGGTAAATTCTATAATGTACAGTGATATTAATTTTATTTGACGCTTGTCATTAGATAGATAGATTTTGAATATCTTAAATTTTCTCTCCTAATATTTTTCCTTCCTCATTTCCTGTTTCTTCCTCTAATCTTCTTTCTCTGTGTCTCTTTCTCTCTCTCTATTTCATGTTTGTTCAGTTAATCTTATGCTGTAATTACTATTTTAAATGACGTTCATTGTAATTTTAAGACCTAGAATTCGACATATGTAATCTGCGTGAATATAGTGATTATTCTATTCTCTGCACAATATTTTACCAAAGCAATGAACGATGAAATTTTGTTTCAAAACAGCTGATCATCAAATCATAGTTGAACTATAAATTTCCAGCTCACCACTTTCCCCCATGTTCAAAAGCTTGAGAAACTTTGATAGTTCATTCCTCTCATCTCCACGATGACTTTTTCAAAATGTAACACCTATACTGGCCTTGCCATTACACATAAATCGAACAGAACGAGAACGTCAAGACATTTTGATATCACGGTGTGATGTGATAAAGAAATATCACATAGATGTTATATGGCTAAAGTTTACACAGCTGGTCATTGCAGGTATGTGTGCCGTCTGTAAGCAACCATCGCGTACGTTTACCAGACTACATCATGTCTGTCACTTGTCCGGTGACAAAATGTCCGTTGAACGTTCTGTTCATTCGAGATGTGCCTGACTGACATATATCAAACATCTACTCAATGAGATCTTCCAAAAAAACGTGAACGAACAAAATCATGGTTGAGAAATTACGGAGTAGTTCTGATTACAAAAGTAAAATATGTTCGCTCCATTTTATATAAAGATTTCATCATGTATATTATGACCCCATAATAGAACGAAGCATTTACTTGATGTATATTAAACTCCCAACAATAATTGTAAATTATTCTCTTCTTTCTTCATTCTGTAATTATTTAACTCCCTATACTCTTATCTCCCTATTCGTCGTTGTTCTTTCTTGAATTACATAATTTTCATTTCCCGACTTCCTCATGCTATTATTTCCACTGCTATTCAAACTCAAGAGATTCAAATAATGAAATCTGAATTTTTCTGAACGAAATATCATTAAACAAGAGTGTAATTATCACAGCACAGCATGGCAAAGCCGGTCTCACAGTTTAATTTAGAAGCGATTTTCAAGAAAAAAGCTCATAAAGCGAGGAGGTATTTTAGTAATTGCTCTTAAACAAGGTTTCTCTCACCGGTCTCATGCATAAAACCCCCCGGGAAGAGAGAGAGAGTGAGATGGTGAGGTTTTAAGAGAGAGAGAGAGAGAGTAAGGGAGAAGAAGTGAGAGAAAAAGAGAAAGAGAAAATAGTCGACAATAAATTCTTAATCCGATGCAATCTCACCGAAGCTGAATTTTCCTGTTTCTATTCTTCTTTTTCTCCTTATTTTTCTTCTGCAATTTCTCCTTTCTTCTCTTGTTCATCGTCTTATTTTTCTTCTTCTACTCCTCTCTCCTCTTCATCCCCCTGTTTTTTTTTCTTTATCTTGTTGTTGTTCTTCTTCGTCTTCTTCTCGTTTATTTTCTTCTTCCCATTTGAATTCTATTTTTGATTTTCTCCTTCCTTTTCCACTCTCTCCTTTCTCACGTCTCCACCTTCACTTCTTCCTCCACCTCTCTTCCCTTTTTTGTATCGTACTTTTTCTCTGCTCTGTTTTCACACATTTTCTCCACTATTCTACTTCTTCCTCTTAACTTCTCACTCTTTCTTATTCTCTCTTCTTCTTCTTCTTTAATAGCTTCTTCTTCCTCTTCTTCTTCTTCCTCCTTTTTCTTGCTCTTCCATCACTTCTCCTCCACTCCTCCTCCACCACTCCTCCTCCTCTCAGATTTTCCACTCCTCCCACCCCTCTTTTCTCTACTCCTCCTCTTTCCTCCTCCTCCTTTCCTCCTCCTCCTCTATTTTCCATCCTCTTCCGTCCTTAATTATTTTTAACTCTTCTCATTCTTCATCAATTATCTTCTTGTTTCCTTCTTCTCCATATTCCTAATTATTTTCTCCGGCTTCTTCTTCTACTCCTCTCCTTCCTTCTCTTTTCATTCTTGCTACTTCCTCTTCATGGTTCATCTTTTCCTTCTTTCATGTACGACCCCTCTCTCCAAATTTTGCAATAAGGAAGTGAGATCGCCTGTCTCTCTATCTCTTTATCGATTAGAATTTAATGGTGCATTTCTCCCATCTACGTTTTTGTCTCTCTACAAGTTGGCCTAGGATTATGTGCCTAATATTTCTTCCAACTTTTTCCTTAAAACTTAATTTATAAATAATTGTCTTCATGATGTCAATAAATAAAAAATATACACACAAATACCTTCAATTATGAGGAGAATTTCAAACAAGAAATTGTAAGAAAATAATTCCTACATTTTCTGCATTTACACCCCATACCATTAAATCGTCCGGTGAGCTCTTCGGCTGTATATACACGTTCAAATTTTTGCGCAAATTATACCCCAATAAAATAGCCTTCACATGTAACTGTTGATCAGTTAAGGTCCACTTACACTAGACATGGACGGTTTTGTCATGTGGTGGCAATTATGATAATGGATGTTTTTTGAGCTCTTGGAAACCATCACCTAATCAGCTGTAACTCTCCTGTTCATCGTTCAATGTTATTCTGAGACCAGCTCTTTTTTCTCATTGCTAGGCCTACTGTTAGGAATTATTCAACCTCTCAGAGTTGAGAGAATTTGACAACAGTAGCCCACCTCGTGTTGTAGTGCTGGGAGTCTTTTTCTGGATGAAGGGAGAGGTTATACGGCAACCTGCACAATACATTGGTTCCTACACTATTATTATAGTAAAGAAGCTGCCTAATAAGCTCAGCCTTCTATTATGTTATTACTCAGCATTTTATCTGTTCGCCATATCTAATCTTGCTTTGTATTCATTATACAGTCTGATAGATATATTATATACAGTAATTTACAGTACTGAGTATATGTATAAAAGTGCATAATGATAGATAATTATGGACCGGTCTTTTCTATCTTGAGAGTAAAGATAATCTGTTGTGTTACTATTATTAGTATTATTATTTAGTATTATTATTGGCGATGGAACTCCAGAGGAAGACGCTAGAATATTTAATGATTAGATTGGTGAATGGTATTTACATTTTTTTCTTCTTTGCTGAGTATTCCTTCATAAGCTTTGCAGAAGCCGCTGTCTTCCTTTCAAGAATAATGGTCTGTATGGTTTATAGGGCGGCAAACTCTGAGAATTTCCAATCTGTCACTTCTTTCTCTTGAATATCTCCCTGTTTAGATATTTACTGTCTTAAATTTTACTATGTATTATTACTGTTATCAGCATACTATTATTTGTCTCATTTGTATTTACATAACCTTATTACCTCTGAAGAAGAGATGTCTGCACAACCTTTAATTTCTTTCCAATTTCTACACACAGACTTTTATGTATCGGACATATTCTTGATCATAGTATAAAATCTACAGCTAGATTTTCATCAACGAACACTCACTGTAAACACTCTTTATCCAGATAGTATATATATATTTATAGTATACTTGATAATGTTTGTTATCGATGTTATCGAAAATCATACATCGATTTTCTCACTTGTTGTTTTTCATATCAATAATGAATTATGACAAATCGATATTCAAATTTGATATAGTTTGATATCATTGACTAGAAGGATAGGGTATCGGAGATCTGGGCCTTATAAAATAATTAAAAAGGTCAAGGTCATCTGCGTGCCAAAACCGACAATTTTTATCTCTGCTGATATTCACGCCTGATACATCACAAACATCTGAATTTGATTTCAACCTCCTTTATATCCACAGCTGTAAGTATTCTGGTCTGAAAGGGGAATTCTGTCATATGTAAAGTAGAAGGTATCTCTTGAGGTGGAATTAATGGAAACTCTTTGACCCCTGACAAGAACCATCAGCGTTCTCATTTTGTTCTCGAAAACTCGGCCTGAATTAATTCCAAAATTGTCGTGCCCTCCAATTTCAGTTTTCAGTCTTTAACTCGGTTCACATCACGGTGCGCCTATAATTTGCACCACTTTCCTTCTATCTCCTTGTAATCAGCAGTTCTCAATGAACGACCGTATCTCGTTGTTGGATCATATAAAAACATTAGATTGTATTTTGTTTCAATGTTAGACTGCATCTCGATTTAGGACTGTGTCTTGATGTGGGACAGTATCTAGATTTTGGACGTTGTTTTGTATCAATGTTAGATTGTATCTCAATACAGAACTGTATCACGATGTTGTACTGTATCTTGCTTTAGGACTGTATCTCGATGTGGGACTGTATCTCGATTTTGGACTATTTTGTATTAATGTTAGACTGTATCTCGATTTTGGACGATTTTGTATTAATGTTAGACTGTATCTCGATACAGAACTGTATCACGATATTGTACTGTATCTCGATTTAGGACTGTATCTCGATTTGGGACTGTATCTAGATTTTTGCCGTTGTTTTGTATCAATGTTAGATTGTTTCTCAATACAGAACTCTATCAGGATGTTGAACTGTATCTTGATATAGGACTGAATCTCGATTTTGGACGATGTTGTATCAATGTTGGACTGTATCGAGATACAGAACTGTATCACGATGTTGGACTGTGTCTCAATTTAGGACTGTATCTCGATTTAGGACTGTATCTAGAAGGACGTTGGACGATGAACGTTGTTTTGTATCAATGTTAGATTATATCTCAATACAGAACTGTATCACGATATTGTACTGTATCTTGATTTAGGACTGAATCTTGATTTTGGACGTTGTTTTGTATCAATGTTAGATTGTATCTCAACATAGAACTGTATCACGATATTAAACTGTGTCTCGATTTAGGACTGTATCTAGATTTTGGATGATTTTGTATTAATGTTAGACTGTATCTCGATACAGAACTGTATCACGATATTGTACTGTATCTTGATTTAGGACTGTATCTTGATTTAGGACTGTATCTAGATTTTGGACGATGTTGTATCAATGTTATATTGTATCTCGATACAGAACTGTATCTCAATGTGGGACTGTATCTCGATTTTGGACGATGTAGTATCAATGTTATATTGTATCTCGATACCGAAATGTATGTGGATGTTGGACTGTATCTCGATGTGAGAAGAAAAAAGGTTTTTACATGCAACTAGATCTGCGTGAAAAGGGGTTAGAAGAAGAGTAACAAGTAAAAGAACAAGAAGAAAACGGAGAAGAAGAAGTAGAAGAAGAAGATGAAGAAGTGGAACGATAGAAAGAGCAACAACAAGTAATGAAAAAAGAAAAAGGATGAGAAGAGAAGAAGAACGAGAAGGATAAAATTAATAAAAACTAGGAAAAGAAGAACCAGAAGGAAAAAAGGAGAAACAGGAGAACTAAAGAAGAACTTCAAGAAGAACAATAAAAAGAAGAAGGAGAATTAGAAGATTATGAAGAAGAGAAGAAAAAACAAGAAGAAGAAGAAGAAGAAGAAGAAGAAGGAAGAAGAAGAAGGAGAAAAATAAGAAGAAGAAGTACAAGAAGAAGAAGAAGAAGAAGAAAAAGAAGGAGAAGGAGAAGAAGAAGATTGAAAGATTAAAGAGAAGAAGAGGAAGAAGAAGAAGATAAGAAGAAGAAAGAAGAAGAAGAAGAGAAGAAGGAGAGAAGAAGAAAAGAAGAAGAGAAGAGGAAGAAGAGAAGAAGAAGAAGAAAAGAAGAAGAAGAAGAAGAGCGGAAGAAGAAAAAGAAGAAGAAGAAGAAGAATAAGAAGAAGAAAGAAGGATAAGAAGAAGAATTACAATAAGAATAAGAAGAAAATGATGAAGGACAAGAGAAAGAAGAACACGATCATGAACAAGAAATAGAAGATGTTTGAGAAAGGAGAAGAAGAGGAAATGAATGATGTACAAAACAAGCTGCCCGTGAGAATAGCTGGCCCAGCATCATTAGTTCGTGTCAGCTGGACACCAGGTCTGCTCTCCTCTGCTCTGTTATTATTGGCTGCATTTGGCACATGATGGCTGCAAATCCGTTGTTGATACAGTATTGCAAGTCGAAATATCTGACACAAGAATATCTGACACAGCGCAGGGCATAAAATCTGCTGGTGATATTAGAGTACAGTTTGATGCCTATTGTTGTTAATACACCGCCGCCGTGTATCTAACTTCGGTTTGATTTTGTGTGGGAACTGTAAAGATACTGATTGATTGCGGTACTGATTGGTGGAATTGATTGATTGATGATATTTCGAGGTATAAACGATGGTTTAGAGTATTGATTTGGTTTTGTGTGTAAATGGAAGGAATACTGATTGATGAATTTGATTGATTGATAATTTTTTAAAGTGTGAACGAAGGTATAGAGTATTGATTTGGCTTTGTGTGCGAATGGGAGGGATACTGTCTGATGGAAATTGATAATATTTTGAGGTTTGAATTGAGGTTTCTAGAGTACTGATTGTTCACCTGGGCCCTGTTTCATTAAACTTATAAGTAACGTAATACAGAATGATCTTCTCTGATATAGGGGTTATTGTTCAGATGTTTCTCACACGTGAAACAAAATTTCAGGAGTGAATTGCACTCATACGTTGTACGTGAATCAGCTAAATTTCATTTCATGAATTGGTACACTTTAAAAGCTTTATATCCAGCCTTAGATGTTTTGTAAATGGAAGTGATCAAAAAGAATGATGCTACTTTTTAAAACCAAATATTTCAATTTTACCATTTTTTTTTCGAAGTTTCATTTTCGTTTTCTTGAAGTTTTAATTTGTCATCTTCTCCCTCCTCTTATTTCTATTTTTCATTCTTCTTCCCCTCTTCTTCTCCCTTTTTTGTATTTCTTCTCTAACTTCTCCTCCTTCTTAGTTTTTCCTTTGTCCTCTTCTTCTTCATCTTCTTGTTACATCCTATTTCACTGTTTTACTTTTCTTTCCATTATCCTCCTCCACATTTCACTAAATAATTATATATCATCCGAACCTCTTCATCTTCATCGTCAATTATTCTCTTCTCTTCTTTCTTCCTCCTGTTTCTTTCCTTCATGGGAATCTCTACATTCTTATCATCTCCATGTATGAACATCATCTTAATTTTTCCTTCTACTCCTCCTCCTCCTTTGTTTTGTTTCCTACCATTCTCAAATTCTTCCTATTCTCTTATTCATTCTCATTCTCTTTCTTCTCTATTCATCCCGATTCCACTTTCTCTTCCCAATTCTTCCCACACGATCGCCGCAGGACACACACAATTGCTAATTTCTCGTCCCTCTCATTCTTTATGAGCAAAGCAGAGTGCTGGGAAGGGTCTATTACTGCTTTAATTAACGCCTCAGTCTTGCCTGCCACTGTTCTCTTCATCTGGGAGACCACGTCTTTTCATTCCATCCACCCCTTTCACACAGTTCTCTTTTGTTTTTTCTTTTGATCTCTTTCTATTGATTCTCTCCCCCATCCCACCCTCTCCCTCTCCCTCTCTCTAATTCTTTGTCTTCCTCACTTACCAGAGCAGTGGAACATCTCAAAGCATTTTGAATCAAAAGCTAGAAAGTAACCTGAGTTGCTTCGTCTCTCATCTCTCGATTGCACTGAATTTCGCGACTTGTTTTCTACTTTTAATTCTCGTTTTTCTCTTCTTCTTACTTTTTGCCGCTTCTTGTATTCTATGTGAGTCAGCCAGTTGCACGAAAATCTAGTTAAATCTGCCGTCAAATGATGTCATCTAATGGTACCAATTCAACGAGAACCAATGAAGGAATCAGACATCAATCCAATGAAGTCTTTCACGTTAACTGGATTTCTGTGCAACTGGTTTATACTTTTGTATCTCTTGAATAAAAATCAATGAAATTGAATTTGTTTATTCCACGTGAAATACTTGTATACACTACTTTTTTCCTGTCAAGTACAACTTGGACTCTTCTCTTTTTATTATTAAATTGTTACACTTCTTACTCTTCTTCTCTCTTTTACAGTTAGCTCTTTTTACTCTTCAATCTTCTTTCTCTATTTCTTGTCCAAATCTTTTTCTGCTTTTCTTTCCTTTCGCATTTCGTTTTACACGTCTATCTCTTCTTCTCTCTCACAGGTTTTTTCTATAATTTTCTTTGTTTTCTTGTACATCGTTTTCCACTTTTTCATCTTCTTCTCCTCAGCTTACTCTCTTCTTATGAAGTCTTTCACATTTGGATAGAAAAAATTGTATCATACCCGTTTATCCATCTATGTTTTTCTGATTCCTGTTATAACTTATTTTATTTTTCACCATTCTTCCCACTTCTTGATCTTCTTATTCTTTCTCGTTTCCCATTATAATATATTTATAATTTTTCAATTTTCCCGGATTTTTTGTTTTTTACATACCCGTCCTCTTCTTGTATCTTGTTCATTACGTATTATTTTCCTACTCTTACTCTTTCTATTTCTCGCTCTTTCTCTCTCTCTTTTTTTTCCTCTCTTTCTCACTCTCTCTTATTCTTTTCCCCCTCATTTGTTCCCTGCATTTGATAGGAACGAGGGCCCCTTCCATCCTTTTTTCTCTCCTTCATCAATGTTTTGTTCTTATTTTTCTCCTTCCGTCAGCCGCCGTCCAAAAGGCTCTCCTACATCGGAAGTAACTTTGTTTCTTTCTTCCTCTTCACCTTTCCTTCTTGTCTCTCTCCCCTCTCCCACTCACTCTCTCTTTTCAACCATTCTTCTTCCCTATCTCTTTTTCTCTCCAATTCCCTCCTATTCTCCTAACTCGCTTGCCCGAATGACTTCTATTTAATCAAAGGATTCATTTCGCCAAAAGCTGCTACCTTTCTCCTCCTCTTCTTCTTCTTCTTCTCTTCTTCTTGCCTCTTCTTCTTCTTCTTCTCTTCTTCTTCTTCTTCTTCTTCCTTCTTCTTCTTCTTCTTCTTCTTCTTCTTCTTCTTCTTCTTCTTCTTCTTCTTCTTCTTCTTCTTCTTCTTCTTCTTCTTCTTCTTCTTCTTCTTATTCTTTCTTCTTCTTCTTCTTCTCTTCTTCTTCTTCTCCTTCATATTCTTGTTGTATTGTTCCTCCTTCGTCTTTCCCTTTTTCGCCTGCTACTTCCTTTGCGGTTTTGACTCATTCTAATAAGTCCCATCGTCTGCCATTAACCCTTTTAATATTTTCCCGTTGAGTCGAGAGCTTTTTCTTCAAGTTTTTCTTGTCTAAAGTCTCTTTGTTTTCCCGGCTTTTGTGTGACAGTCTTATATAAAGAGCTGAATCCTGGGTTTTAATTATTTTGGAAAAAGCCATACAATGAACATTGATGGGCATCTGAGTTGTTGACCCTGACTCACCATGACATTCTTTCAACTTGTCCAACTGACTAAATACATATCTGTCTTCTGATTCTCTCAAATTTTATATAATCAAAATTTTAGATTTATTGAGTGATATGAGAATTTTGACTTGAAAAGTTGAAAAGTATAGATTTTTGTGATCCAGGTATGTCCATAAAACAATATTAATAACAACTTTTTTTCTTATTCCAGGTGAGTTTTAACAAAGATCGTATTGCCACTAACATTGCTGTTTGTAAAGGTAAATTTTTTAAATACGAAAATACAAGCATAGAAACGTTGCAATAAATAATAGATGAATGGAGAAGGACTCAAATCACTGATTCAAATATGTGATTGGATGTTAGTTTCTTGGTTTTCAAGGACGTATTGCTTGTATTCATATGAGTATTATCATTCTATAATATATTTTTATATCCCCTTTCATTTTCCAATAACACATATTCACATGTTAATTTCACAGCATGGAAGTTTTGTCGTCACATTAGTATTTGGGCCTATGTTGAACCGTGGAGAATGATTATTTCTGTCATTGGGTAATACCATAAGTCCTTAAACCACGCTAAACTGATGTGACAACCTCGCAATCCACTGCTAGGGTTTGGTATTAAATCATGCTTATAAAACACTACAATTACGCAGCTTATGAAACACATGACCAATATTGCATTTGCTCAGCTTGTAAGCCATTTTGTGACGTTGTCATTGAAGGCCGCGTACATACGGTTTAAAGAGACTATCAGGCAATACAGTACATAACATACCTCACTGATTCCATATTATTTAAAGTGAATTTCTGTTTTTTTTCTGATGAAGAATACGTTTGAGGGTTCACTTGAGTATATTAGGACTCCACTGAGGAGAATGTTCTTATTAGGGCTCCTCCTATGCACTTTGTTCTAGCTGCAGGCTCCGGACCTATAGGAAATATACCCGGCGATGACCAAATAAGTATACCACGTTTCACAGCCACGGCCAGCAGGCGTATGTCGGATTGGATTGTCAACTACGGTGCGCACGGTGTGAATGGTTCAACGATCGGACCAGCGATTTGGGACTGCCGGAGGGCAATGCTAATTAGTAAAAGTGGACTGGTGCAGTGGTATCAAAAAAAAATGTTTGAAGGTGAACGTTTTAACAGTCCAATCCACAGTCCATATTCCCTCAGTCCTCTATAGGAAGTTTGTTGTTGTGATCGCGATGTCGCAAAGGAGCCCTGACCCAGCGTCCTAACTAGCTTTATAGCGTGGGATTTTGCATCAATTGCATCGCTGGCAACGTGCTGGGTCGGGCCTCGCTGCCATTGGTACACCGGTCGCTCTTCAAGCTCTATTTTCTGTGATTTCCGGACTGCGGCAGTTAGAAACTACAAGTCAGTGGATGGGAGTCCTTTACGTGAAAATTAACGGACAGTTTAAGCCACATTTACTTGCCTTATAACACTATGAGCAACACCACACTGACCGATGATTGGTAATTAGCCTAACTGTAGTGTCATGTGCCAATCAAACTACCCCCCTCCTCCACCGCACCATTGTGCCTCCTTACTTGCAACCCGCGGGGCCTCACCCTAACCTTCTGATCCACATTATCACCATAGCCCATTAGACCCCCCCTCCCGACTGAGGTAGATAGCACTGTACTGAGCAAATTGAAACTGTTAAATTCCGTTCCTGGAGACGTTAACTGGGGATCTCAGTGGTTGGTGGGGGTGAACAGATCCAAACCCCCGGAATTTGAGCACTTAACTCCCTCTTAGTGGTAACATCTGCCAGTTTGAATACAGTTGATTACAAATAACCCTCAGCCTAACCTGAGCTAGCATTTAATGTCGGCACTACTTCTACTTCCAACTTTATGTATTTGATGAAGAATGAACCAAGACAAGTTGGATAGAAACAAAATTTGAAATTTGAGACTTATCCACTACAATGACTTATCTAGGAATGGATTATTGATATGATAAGATCAGAATTTGGATCAAAATCGGAATTTGTTCTCCAATCAACATGGGAATCCTGATCACGCACTTTGCATCATACGAAATTTGATGCAAAAATTATCGCCAACAGTTATAATGACGGCATGAGGAAAATATTATACTGTAATAACTAATAATGATTGTTGAAACTATGGTGTAGTAATAATTGTTGTCAAAGATATACCCTAATTCAAGATAGTAGAATTTCTTTAATTTGGCCGGATAATGAATGCCTGTTTGTAAATATTTTCCGTGATTATTGGTCAGCATATGCCAATTTTTTCTAACATTTAACTGTATAAGATATTTAAATATGCCTATATATATAACGAAAACATAACATCATCCGTTACTATGGGAAAAGTTTAACAATAGTCATTTGTCGTACGTCAAATCGAAGGATTTCCACCACCATATCGTATCGTTTTTTAAGCTTGTGTCTATTATAAGCTGATGATTCAAAACTATAATTCGAACCATCCACTTTACCTGTTTCAAGAAATCTGAAGAAACCGAATATTTTGAGGGTCTTCATACAAAACAGAACAATATTGTGGGTTGTGGGAGAGTTCGATTTCACTAGACGTCAAATCTGCGACTTGATGAGATGCCAATCTTATTAAAATTCTAATTCTATTATAAAATTGTTTCACGAAATTCTCCTCCAGCCATTTTAAGGACTCTCAGTTGAACATTTACAAAGAACCTAGTCAGTCCAAAATATTAATCTTCACTTTGAGCCTCCCTTCATTTTCAAGTCCACTGACTTTGAACACAGCAACCTCAAAATCCACCAACTGTCCTTCATAACAACTTCTGAACTCACTCGAGATGAAGATCTCTCAGCGTCAGAGTGAGAGGAAGCAATCATCTTCAAATTCGTGTCTGAAGTTTCAGTAGATGAAAGCGCCAACTTCTAATGGTTCCTCCTGACCAAGGAAACGGACAATTTCAGCTCAACTGAGTACACACCGCTTGAACTGTTCATCAATCTCAGAAGTTCTCAACTTTGGAATAATAGTTGGCGAGTTGGAAGACAGATATCTGTATACTGACAGAAATACATATATATGTACTATTTATTCACAGAAGACATACTGTATCATCTGGAGAAATGCATGTATCTGTATTATTTACTGGCAGAAAGACATCTGTATTATATACTGATAGGAAGACATATCTGTATTATTATTTATGGATATTATGTAAGGGGGTAGGTTTCAAAAAAGTTGGAAAGAGTCGAGAACTGATATAGCTTTTCTGCCTATCCTCCATACACTGCCAAGTTAAATGAATCACTATATTCAATGACACAAAGTACTCAATACAAGGATAAAGGAATACATTACTGAATGATAAATAAATAGATAGGTAAATATATGAATATACAAATAAATAAATAAATGAATGAACAAATGAGGACACAATGCATGAATACTCTTGATTAAAGAAAAGAAAATGAAAAAAATCTGAGTGTAGTAGACAATATTTCATATACTCAATATTTAATATTATTTATTATTTATTCTTTATTTTATTGTACTCAATATTTCATTGGAGAAAAGGCCTACTAATTTGTATATTGTCCTCTTATTGTTAACATTTTTAGGGTAATGCCTACAAGAGCCCTAGGCTTGTGCGTTGGACATGGAAAAGCTGCTGATGGGATATAATTTAAGGACTGATCAAGTTGTATGAACATGATTGTCGAAGTTGTAATACTAATATACTGTTTTTTGAAGGGGATTATTGATAATAAAGTCAATTTCTAAAATATATGTTGTCATGACAAATTATAGTGTTTTCATTCAACATAGAGTCATCTAGTAATCATGGTATCATTTTTATAAGGTCATCACTATATCATCAACTTCACTACTTATGCTGAGCTTGTCATTGTAGTACCATTAAATCTGAATGTATGAATTGTATGTATATTTAAAATCCGAATGTATAGATTAAATGTGCATCAAATTCCATCCTATAAAATACAGTAGACTGATTATCATTTGGGACTGGATGACCTCGGACACGTGAAACATGATAAACGAATTAAGTTTGTTATGAAAACATAAACATGAAAGTTATGAAACTGGTTTATTGGAAGCGAAAATATATACAAAAAAATCACTATCAATCTAGTAGAAACATAGATTATTTTAGCAAGGTCTGATAAGGTCTAGTATGTAGACCTTACCTGATCAGTTGTTCAATTCAAGGTTACCTTATTAAATAGAATGAGATGGCAACATTTATCCGTGTTTATACGCCTCAAAACAGAAAAGTACTTATAGCCCAGTAAAATAGTACATTCTACCTTGCATAAAATTAGTCATCAATAATGTTTATGGTAGTCCTGATGCTAAATCCAAGTTTTAGACCTCGGCAAACTATGGGATCATCTCCAAAATCGTTCAAAATGGCGGAATTTTGCACTTTTTACGTTTGGCCAATTTTCACCCTGAAGAATCACTTTCATATAGGACATTGCATATTTTAAAGTATATTAAATTACCTTCAATTTGAGACCAAATTTATCATTGTAGGCCCAACCGTTTATGAGACAGTTCAAAGTTCATCAAATTAACGAAAATTCATTTTTCAATTCGAATTTGACTGAAGAATCACTTTTATATAGACATTCAACACAGGGTTGAAAGTAATATACAAGATACCTAATCTTATTGTAGGCCATTCTGCTCTTCCAGTTCAAATTATCAGCCACTGTTTTTATTTGGTCAATTTTGTCCGTGACACAAATGTGACAGCAAAGTGAAAGAAAGACTGAGAAGAGATTGTCAGTCAGTGAATCAAAGAATACTTGATTTCATGATGAAGAATGAAATCTTTGATTTCATACACCAACTGTTCAGGCTCATGAACACAGTTTCATCAATTTGTAATTTTGACAGTACACTTTTTATACACCAAAGCATATTATTATTCACCTGAGATATTGGTCATTGTGGGTTCATATTTGGTATTTGTTCTGGTTTCTCATTAAATAATAATTTGTATTTTTTATGGAATCATAATGTGATTTATTTCAAGAGAATGAAAACCACTGATATAGAACTGTTTTAAGATATTAATATAAATCAGATATATTACATAACTGTTAATCTCAAAAAGTGTGAGATATAATAATTTATGAAATATGTCTGATTTATAATTGAAATATCTGAAAACGGTTTCACATATCGTGGTGCGGTTTTCGCCATTCATTTTCTCTTGAAATTTGTATCAAAAATCATGTATAACATGAATTTATTTAAAAATGAACTTAGATTCAATATGGCGTATTCAATCAGACTTGAAATTTTAAGAATTGATATTGAAAACTATCAGGCCCATAATGAATTTAGTCTCAAATTGTAGGTAATTTAATATACTTTGAGAATTATGTTGATGTCTTCGAAAGTGATACTAGGTCAAAATTGACCAATGTAAAAAACAAGTGAAAAATTCGATAATTTGATAAAATTTGAAGAGCTGTATTCAAAGGTTGAGCCTACACAACAATTTGGTCTTTTGTAGGTAATTAAATTAGTCAATTTTTTGAATGTGTCATGAAAAATTGATTTTCAGGTCATTGTGAAAAAGAAAAGTGAAAATTACAATTTGATTAACTTGAATACATCTGCAAACATTTTGTTACAATAACAATTTCTCAATTTTTAAATTATCTTCAAATTAATGTCCATTTGAAAAAGTGATCAGGTCAAAATGACAAATGAACAAGTGAATTACATAATTTATGAACTTTGAAGAGCTGTATCTCGAAACGGTTAAATGATAATTTGGTCTCAAATTGAAGGCAATTTAATATACTTAAAAATACAACCATATGAAAAGTGATTCTTAGGGTGAAAATTCAAACGTAAAAAAGTGAAATTCCGCTATTTTGAACGATTTTTGAGATGATCATAGTTTGCCGAGGTCTAAACTGGATTTAGCATGGACTACCATAAACATTATTAAGAAACCGTATTTCATGCAAGGTAGACATGATAAATTTTATTATTATCAATCAAAATAATGGGGAATTTTGAATTAGTTCGCTCATCATCTAATTGCAAATCTGTGAGGCTCTCTTAAGCTAACGTCATATCTTCAAAAGTTTAACTGGAAGTTGTGATGTTGCCGATGGAAGTTGATGGGCGACATCAGGAGAATAAGGAATTAGGGAGAAAGGAGAATAAGTGCTGAGAGAGAGAGCGAGTGAGTGTGAGAAAGAGAGAGTGTGATTATGAGATGTAGCAAATAAGCAAGTTTGAGAGGGGAAAAAATAATAAGAGTGTGAATGAGTAGTGGTAGGCTATGAGGGAGAAGAAGAGGAGATAGTGCGAGAAGAAGAAGAAGAAGTGAAGAAGAATAAAGAAGAGAAAGAAGAAGAAGAAGAATATCGTGATGGCAAAGGAAGAAGGAAGAAGATGATGTTAGTTGAAAGAAGTTGTTAAAGAAGGTAAGAGAGAAGAAGAAGCAAAGAAGAACTTGGAAGAAGAAGGAAAGAAGTTAGCGAGAATAGATAATAAGGAATGGTGTCAAAAGGAGAAGTGGTAGACAAGAACGATGATGTAAAAGAAGAAGAAGAAGTTAATAGTGAAGAAGAAGACTGGAAAAACGAAGAGAGGTTAAAGGAAAGAAGTAGTTGTGTTGAAGAAGGAGAAGGCAAAAGGAAGATGGTGAAGGCAAAAGAAGAAGAAGAAGAAGAAGGAGACTAGATATAATAAGGAGATTGGGGTGAGTAGTGGTAGGCAAAGAATCAAGGGTGGAGGTGAAGGGCGAAGAAGAAGAAGAAGAAGAAGTTGTTTGAAGAAAAAAAAGAAGAAGGGAGAAGAAGAAAGGAAGAAGGGGGAATAAGAAGAAAGAAAGACTAGAGAGGAAAGTGCAATAATCCTCGCTTTTCTAAGTTAGTCCACATCTGCGCATGTCACTGTGTCAGGCAAAGCAAATGGTGGAGACTTAGTTGGATTCTTTGCTTTTAATTCCTGTCAGCGAAATGGATGACGAACTCCTGATGGAAAAAACGACAGAGAAAGAGGAAGTGGGAAGAAGAGAGAACAAGGAGCAGGATGACTTTTTTGGAGTGAATTCTTGGCTGCCCTTGGTCTCATTACCAAGTTTTAGATGTCGTTTCTTTTGAAGTGAGCACAAAAGTTTTCCCTCTCACTCTTCTTCTTCTTCTTTCTTCTTCTTTCTTCTTCTTCTTCTTCTTCTTTCTCTTCTTCTTCTCTCCATCTCGTCCTTCTCATCTTAGGCGATTCTTCATCGTTCACCAATTGTCCCACTAACAGGTTCTCTTCATATTCGGTATAGGATGAATCACATCCATACATGATTATATCTATCTGTATTCTCAATAGTAAACATTATCCAACAACAAATAGATACCTTTATTATACTAAGATACGTTCCATTGGATTTTGTATGCCTATAGGTTACCATTATTCCATCCTTAAAGATGAGACTATCCTTTTGTTCACACTATATTTGTATGAGAATGTAACTGTGCTTGAGAATGAGAAAACTACTTCCTTAATCTACTATTTATAATTCACAATTCTAAAATCTTGATGTGTATTTTTAAAGTGTAGAAACTTCTGTAGACAAAAATACAGATCATGATATTTTATTTTATGTAACCACCCTTGTTATTTAATCTAGTTGACTACCCCCGATAATTCAATTCATCAACATTAAAATGGACATCTTGCAACTCCAATGAATTGTAAAGTTTTTGGTTTTAAACTCCAGGTTTTTTTTATTATCGTTATATTGATCTCCTGTCAAAACTACCCTTCGTAGGTGTAATCTTGTAAAGTTTTATTACCAAACAATTCACACCATATTAGTTAGACACTGGTGAGCCCGTAGCGGCGCTCAATAACTTTAAAATTGCATCTAATGAAAGAAGTTAAATAGAATCTCTGTTATACATCATTCGAAGAGTAATAAAAGAAGTTTTTTCACTCACAAAAAGCACCCCAGAGATAAAGACATGATTTCCACATTCGAGCATTGTACCGCATTTTTCATCAAGAGACATGCAACAGTTTGATGGACCATTGGAAGTTGCTTTGCTCAAATCAATACATCCATCCATCATTGATGACTTTAAACAAAATAACAACAGCCATCCAAAACTGTTACGCCTGACATACAGAGATGGTGTGGAACAAGTTTGAGGGAGGGTTTTGGGATTGATACTAAGCTGAGGTCTGAGGGGTCGCTGGAACATCTCTCAATTTGTTTGTATGAAAACTTTTAAATACTCCCCTGTGAAGATGTATAAGAGAAGGTCTTGCGACGTTCCTTCATAACATACAAATTTTAAAAGTTGTGGTATTCTTTTGAATCAATTCAGGCTGCCTGAGAAATAATAATCCCTCATCCACAATATAATTTGAAAATTTTAATTATCCCATCTGTAATGTTTTTGAAGGATCATTCGAAATTATTTATTTAATCAAAGCTTTTCACCAATAAAACCAATTCGTATTGTCTAGATTTGAGCTTCAACCTATGAAATCCAAAAGGTAGGATGTAAGAAACAACGTTATTTAAAACAACATATCAATTTTTCAAATCTCCTCTATTCAGGTTAGAATAATAAATAATAATAGAACGAAAACAAAGGAAAATTCCGTTAAAAATCTTTTAAATATCGTCTGATTATTAGCGTAAGAACGTATTTAGTTATCGAAAATGACTACATGTAAATGCACTACAAGAAGTAAACAATGAGAGTATTATGAAAAACATACACTCAGTTCATCAAAGTAGAAGAGAGAGGAAGTTATCGTCGGTTATTGCGCTTCCTACCCCTCTCTATAACATCTCTTCATCGTTAGTGGATAACCACCCACTCAGTAGCTCGGCTCGGTGGAAGAAGCTCGGTTATTCCTGTTGTGCCAAGTTGTGTTAAAAATTCGAAGTTTCAATGTGTTAACTCTCCCCAAAATCAGTTTAAATTGCTATATTAAGTTCCATGAAACGCTCCCTGATTATCAGTAAGAAGATGCGTGTTAACATTATTATCTGTGTTCAAGAAATATTTAGTTTTTTTCTTTCAGTAACGCTCGGGAACCCTCGTGGTTTGCGTGAATTTCTACCGATTCTCAAATGTTTCGTAATTATGAGATAATTCACTTATATAATCGTAGGTTTCGTGTTGGTGATTCCTTTATTGATTATTATCGTCTTCCATAATCAATAATTGATCGTAATTAGTGGTTCGGAGTCGGTTGAAATACGAGTTTCTTCATGAAAAATGTGTTGGTTGAAATTCGGCGATTTATAAGCGATTTCGGAAAACGGTGAGTAGTAATTTTACGTGATATTTTTATTATTTCCTTGAATGTGTGACCGTTATCTATGCTCATAAATTGATAAGATGTGTGGTTTTGGGAATGAATTATGATGAAGATGTAGGGATGGTTGAGATGGGTTTTGTAGAAAAACTGGGACAAATTGGTAATTGGGGTCAACATACCTCAAAATTGACATGTACAACAGGCAGCGCTTGTATTTCAAGGCTATTTGAACTTTGGAGCCTGGCAAGCAAGGTGATAGATACCGGGTGACTCTGTCGCATTGCTCAGTGTTCTGCATGATAATGCGTTATTAACGTAATGTTTACACTTGAAGGAACTATGGATGATTATTTTATTGATTAATGGGATGTCCCAATTTTTCTTTTTATTCTTATTGTAATATCATCCATTAATTATTATCGAATCATACACCTTATTTATATTACCAGTTGCTGTTGTTTTTTTAGTAGTAAGATTTTTTAAATAAAAATATACAATTTTAACTTGGAAGCTCCAGGCTGATCGTTCCCAAAACTTCTTACCAATATGTACACTCATGGATGATATTTTATTTTAATGCATCATTCCCATAGGTTTTCACGAAGGTTTTTTTAGTAGTAAGATTTTAAAACATACAATTTTAACTTGAAGGCTGGGTTGATCGTTCCCAAACTTTAACCATACATTTATGATAATGATATTTCCTTCATTTTATTGCATCATTTTTATAGGTTTGCTCACGAAGGTTGTTTTTAGTAATAAGATTTTAAATAAATTTTCCAATTTCAACTAAATGGCTGGGTGAATCGTTCCCAAATTTTGGAATCATGATCAATCAAGGATCATATATACCCATAATTTATTTGCATATAGATCATTATGTTTACTAGGGTTATTTTTTTAGTGGGAAGGTTTTTAATGAATTTCTAATTTGAACCAGTACCTGGTAGATCGATCCCAAAACTTGAACTACGTAATTATTATGAAATTGTTCATATTATTGCATCATGTTCCCATTTAACTCACTAGGGTTATTTTTTTATTGAAAGATTTTAATGTATTTCTAATTTTAACTGGAATACCCGGTAGATTAATCCTAAACTTAAGCTAGGTAATCATGATGATAATGCTCATGGTGTTACTGCATAATAACGAATTTATGTTTACAAGGGCAGTTTTTTTAATATTAAGATTTTTAAATATTAATAATTCAATTCCAACTCAATGGCTCAGTAGAGGCTTTTGAAACTTTCACTGCTCAATCATTATGATATTTTCAACGATTTTATCCCATAATACTCTCATTCATGTTTACCAAGGGTTATTTTTATGAAGATTTTCAATGAATATCAATTTAAAATCGGTAGATCGTTCGTACTCAACTATGTAACTATGATGATATATTATTGTCTATAATTTCATTGCATCACACCTTGATAAAGGGTTGTTTCTTAGAATTTTTTGATAAAAAATTCATTTTCAGCTAAATAGCTCGGTGGAAACCAAACTTTTACTACATAATCGTTGATTTAATTATATCATACGTCTTTACTCTTTACGAGGTTGTTTTTTAGTAATAAATTTTGAAAATAAATGTCTAATTCAACTGAAGAGCTGGTTGATTGTTCAAAAACCTTTACTACGCAGTAAATGGTAATGATTTTACTGTTCATAATTATCCATATAATTGTTCTTCAGTACGGTAATGAGATTTTAAAATTAATTTAGCAATTCAAATTCTCACGGCTTTGTAGATCCTTAAGAATCTTTCACCAAGCAATTATTATCTTCATTTTATTGTACTTACACAAATCATTATGAGAAAATACTATCTAATTTCAAATCTTTGTAGAGTTCTATCAAAACTGCAAATGAAACACAATTTCAAGAACAGAATAGTTTTTATTTTTTTGTTAACAAAATTTTTGATGTCTAATATCTAATTTTCTAATTTCTAAGTATTTTTACAATATTGGTTATTAGTCATAGTTATTTACGGTCTCAAAATTATAGGATAGGTACTGTTAATCAATAATTCAAAACATTCAAAATTCATCTAGTGTCTGTTCTCGGAGTGAAAATTGTTATCTTTCTGAAAAATGTCACATGATCCATATTTGGACTGTTCTCATAAATTGGGAAAGGGAAAGTTTTGGGCGTAAGCCTGTGGAAGTCCATTCATCCATTAGGCTAGGCGTACACCGGTTAGTCAAGACAATACAAGACGATATTAGTCACAATAATTCACATAGTTGCTTATGAAGCAGTACACACCAATGCAATGACCAATCAGTGGGTGCTTCACATACAACTATGTGAAGTAGTCAACGTGACCATCTCTGTCTTGTCTTCCATTTTATAGTGTCAATTATACTTTGCTGAATAAATAAGTGAATGAATAAATGGATAAGTACTGTAAGTAAGTAAATAAATAAATTAATAATCACAAATCGAGGTATAGAGATTCGGATATGAACCCAGGCATCCAGTAAACGATCTCTTTCAAAAGAGTTGGTTCCAGTTCAGTTATGAGGCGTCTGGAGAACTGAAACAAAACGGTGTTTGTCCAAAGAGTAGCTCAGACAACTGCAATGATAAGCACAAAGAAGAAAAGGCCTAGCAGCCGGATAACGAGGGTCCAGACAAAGGTAACGCCCGCTCAACTTTGGCCCGGTTTTTCAACCAGCTGCATAATATGATGCTGTGAAGCTGAACTGGAAGTAGATTGAGAACGTGATGAAAGTAGGGGAAAAAGGGGAGGAGGAGGAGTGGAAAGAGGGAGATGAGGAAAGGAGGAGGAAGAGGGGAGAAGAGGAAGATGAGGAAAGGGAGAAGAGGAACGATGAGATGAATGAGGGGGCAGGAAAGAAATAGAAGAACAATAATAGGAGGAAGAAGAAGAAGAGAAGGAGGAGGAGGAGGAGAGGAGAGAAGGAGGAGGAGAAGGAGGAGGAGGAGGAGGAGAAGAAAATAAGACGGCGGAGACGAGAAAAAATGAGAAGAAGGAGGGGTAGAAAACAAAATGAAAGAGGAGGATGAAGAATATAAGGAAGAAGGAGAAGAGCATCAACAGGAGGGATGAAAAGGGTATTGAAGGGAGGAAGAGAAAGATGAATAAATGAGGAGTGACAAGAACAAGAGAAATGATAAGGGAAAGAGAAGTAGTAGAAAGAAGAAAAGAGGAGAAGGAAATGAAGAAGAAGAGAAGAGAGAAGAAGGAAGAAGGAGGAGAAGAAGAAGTAGAGGAAGTAGAAGAAGAAGAAGAGGAGAAGAAGGAGGAAGAGGAGAAGAAGAAGAGGAAGAAGTAGAAGAAAAGTAGAAGTAGAAGAAGAGGAAAGGAGAAGGAGAAGAAGAAGGGGAAGAAGTGACGGAAGTAAGATACTCGGTTGGCTCGTATTTTAATCTCGTACCTCACTTGTGGTTTCAAGGCTGTCATAATACAACCATTGCATAAAATACTATATTGAGCCTAGAATTATCTTGACTATAATGAAAATTACTTACTAAAAGTACTTTAATGCCATATCAACCTCAAATAACAAACAAATCCTATCCAACAACATTCGTAAAAAGTAATACACAACTTCTGAAATGAACATTGAGTGTGTTTCGGATGTCACGTAGACACACTTGCTGCAGAGTAGCTGTGTAAAAGACAATAAATTTGCGAGGCCATTATTCTTCATAAGCAGAAGTGTTCTCTTGTGTTGCTTTATAGTCGCTACGTGAGTTCTGATTCCCTTCTCTCTGCGAGAGAGAGAAAGAGAGAGCGAGAAGGAGAGAGAGAGAGAGAGAGTAAAAGAGAAAGGATAAGAATTAGGGTGTAAGAGTGAGAGCAGGAAGGCAGAGGGAGAGTGAGAGGAAGAGTGTAACTAGGAATCGCATTCCAAATAGGCAATAAAGGACTAAGGACAATTCATGCTACAATCATGAATTGTACTCTAAATACAATAGACCACATAAAACCTTATTCTGTATCTTATAGCACAATGTTAAATGCAACAAGTAGGAGTTATTAAATTACTGTCATGCCTGATTTTCTCGTAATTTCTGCGTTGTTCATGCATTATTTTTCGAAATAATATTTAATAATATCAATATAATTAAAAATAAATATATTAATATTATTGAGGGTGAGGTGGATATGAACCGGAGACTTGTACGTGAGTAATGAAAGGTTATTTCAAAATTTTAGGTTTTGAAACGCTTTTTCACAAAATGTAATTTAATTTAGGTGATGAATAAGCTGTTTACAAATGGAAACAGACAGACAGTTCCTTGGATATGCGCACATAGCCTACACCTATACGCTTGCCTGTATCAAAGGCAATCTAACTTAGTATTCAACTAACTTAGTCTAATATAACTTAGACAATCTAACAAAGTATTCAAATTGTCTTTGCCATGTTTCAAAAGCATGATGACTTGAAATCCAAAAACATGGTGAATGACTTGATGAAATTTATCTTGATAGAAATATATTCTTGAAACACAGAAAACCTCTTATGGAATGGAATAAGATATTGCTACTATTCAATTGCTTGAAATCATAATCAATTGAACGAAAATCCTAATTTATTGCTTTATCATCTTGAAGATTAAGGTGAATCAATAAAACAAATGTTGTCTATTCCACATTTAATGTAATTTGTTTTATTCATTCACCTTATTATGGAGAAGTCCACAACATTTCTGAATCAAGTGCATATTCTATGGCTGCAAATTTTGGTTTTAGCTAGAAAATTGACTCAAGATAATGCAGATTTCTGCCAGGGTTGGAGCTGTTTTCCCGATTTTACTTGTTTGGGTCGAAAGTTTGGTTGAATGAAGGCAGGCAGAGAGATGAGAGTTAAACTATTCCAATAAAATCAGAGTGCTGATCTCGGCTTTGCTCATCGAAGCGTATAAAGTTGCTAACAAGCCCTACCCATTTTCATTGCAACTTGCTGTGCTTCATGTTACGGTACAGTTCTTTGAAAATATAGCTCATGGTAGCTCGACACGAATTTTGATGAGGCAAACTGAATCCAAGTGTAGACATAGTTTATTCATCGAAAATATTCAATGAAGAGAAAATGAATGGAAAATACATTCTGCAAGAATGTATTGGTCAATCTAATAAGTGCTGTCCATTTGAAAACATATCATGATATGAAAGTGTAAAAATTCTAGTATATAGCAGGATCCATTTAACTTGTCATAAAACATATGATCGACGAGCATATGATCACAATACTTAACCTACAAATGCTGAATCTCGCAGATTATGGAAAAGGTCTTTATAAAAGTTATTCTTTGAAAGGTCTTCTTTAAAGGTCTTTAAATACTTTAAAGGTCTTTAAGACTTTCAAGCCTTTTGATTATTGTGTCGAAATCACTGTTTAATTATTACCGAAACAGATGATTTCTGACAAGTTAAAAGTTCGTGCTATATACGGAAGATGTCCGGAGCTGAGCATAAGATCAGCTGTTTATTGAAAAACAATCATTCGTCATACGCCAAATTAAAAAATTCCACTATAGATACTGATGTAAGAATTAGGTTTGTAGCTCTAGAAACTGGCTCCAAATTTTGGTTTTAGCTAGAAAATCGTACTCTCAAGATAATGTAGATTCCTGCCTTTTCGTTTGTGGATTTTACTTGTTTGAGTCGAAAGTTTTGTTGAATGAAGGCAGCAGGCAGAGAGATGAGAGTTGAACTATTCCAATAAAATCAGAGCTCGCTGCTCTCTGGCTTTGCTCATCGAAGTGGACATAAAGTTGCTAACAAAGCCCTACCTATTTCCATTGCAACTTGCTGTGCTGCATGTTACGGCACATGTATGTCTTGAAAATATAGCTCACGGTGCCTCGACACGAATTTTGATGAGGTTTCCAACCACTGAATCCAATAGTATTGTAGGCCTACAAAGTTTATTCATCGAAAAATAATTTACAATTCGAAGAGAAAAATTAGAATGGAAAATACAGTTTACAAGAATGTATTGGTACATCTGACAAGTGCGGTCCATTTGAAAAACATAGCAGCTGACATTACAGCAATTTAGCAGGCACGATCCATTTGTCTTGAAAATCAGCTGTTTTGAATAATTAAACAGTGACTTCATTTGACACAATAAAAAAGACTTAAAAGTCTAAAGACCGGATTCTCAAAAGATTTTTAACAAGGCCTTTTCAATAATTGCGAGATCCAGCATTTGGTTAATATTCGATCATACGCTCGTCGATCATATGTTTCCTGACAAGTTGAAAGGATCCTGCTATAAGGTAGTCAATTATTTTGATTCCGTTGAAGACTGGCAGGCCTTTTTTTAGGTGCGTCTTTGCGCTTATCAAACAATCTGCGCTAGCTTGGTTCATGCATGTGAAAAGTATCGAATATTGTCACCAACATTGGTTGTAATGTGAAATGAGGCCTAACGAGCTTTCCATTCAGTACATTATGAGGCCAATAAACACGTGTTTATCGATGCTCTCTCTCTCTCACACACACACACACACACTCTCTCCCCACCCAGCACCACTCTCTCCCTCTCTCTCCCACACCATCACACTCTCTCACCTCTTTCACTCTCTCTTTCACACACTCTCTCTCTCTCCTTGCACAACCCTATCTCCAATTGGCTTCGTCAGTCCGTCTGTTGCGTTAACCCTCCCACATCAGTCTCAAGCGATGGTCTTCCCCTTCACGTTCGCATAAATAGTGATGACGCTGCAAAAATGCGAACGCGACCAATTTTGCATTCAGTGCGCATCGTTGGGCCGCGAATTTCTTTTGCGCCTGATAATGCCCACTAACGGATAGAAGGGAAGATTTGGAGCTATTCAGAGCGTCTTTGAAGTTGTCTTCTATCAATCAATTCATTCAGCCAATAAACAACAATATAACTTGAGGTTACCTATATTCTTCCAACTTTTTTGTAAATTCTTTTTGTAAATTCTTGGATAATAACTATGTTAATTAATTAATTTATTAACATAACGGATAGTTCACCTTCGTCTAACGGATAGAAGGGAAGATTCGCCGATTTGGAGCTATTCAGAGCATGAAGTTGTCTTCTATCAATCAATTCATTCAGCCAACAAACAACAATATCACTTATGGAGGGTAATTCTATTATTCTTCTAAATCCCTTTTGTAAATTCATGGATAATAATTATGTTAATTAATTAATTTATTAACATACACGGATAGTTCACCTTCGTCTAACGGATAGGATAGGGGAAGCATTCGCCGACTTGGAGCTATTGTCTAGAGCATCTTTGAAGTTAGTCTCCTCATCAGAATCAATTCATTCAGCCAATCAAACAACAATATAACTTATGGAGGGTACCTGTACTTCTTCTAATCTTTTTGTAAATCTGACGGATAATAATTATGTTAATTAATTAATTTATTAACATAACGGATAAAGTTCACCTCGGTTCAACGGATAGAAGGGTAAGATTCGCCGATTTGCTCGATTATTCAGGAGCGTGTCTTTGAAGTTGTCTCCATATTGAAATCAATTCATTTAGCCAATAAACAACAATGCAACTTGAGGGTAATTCTCATATTTTTCCTTAACTTTTTAAATTCATGGATACAATCTATGTTAATTTAATTTATTGAACATAACGGATAAGTTCACCATCGTCTAACGGATGACAGGGAAGATTCATTGATTTGGAGCTATTCAGAGCATCGTTGAAATTGTTCTTCTCTATCAAGCAATTTATTCAGCCAATAAACAGCAATGTTATCACTTATGGAGGGTAAATTCTATATTCTTTCTACTTTTTTTTTAATTCATGGATAATAATTATGTTAATTAATTTATTTATTTATTATTCCTAGTTCTTTTGAAATATCATTAGTCTATGTTCTACATATTTTGTGCGTATTTCATTTCTTTCTGTATTAACATACTGTTTTTTTTTTCATTTTGTAT
>CM029541.1:7073597-7282442 GCA_017141395.1 Laodelphax striatellus | reverse complement strand
AGAAATTTTCATTGTGTTCTTATAAATATCAGTTTGATTTTGGTTCATTATCACTGTATTAATAGTTTAATTTTGTATTTTACTAATGATTTATTTTTTTTGCAGGTGAGTGCTTTGATTTCATTGAATTGAGTATTGGTGAGTAAAAATAAGCCGAAAGTACTATAATGAACTTTGATATAATATAAAAAAAAATATAATGAATTTAATTATTCACTGAATACAATTTTAAACGACATTGCAGTCAATATTTGTGAATTTTAGATGAAAAAACGTTTTCCTCGCGTGGTGGAGCAATTTCGGATTTTAGGCCTATGTCCATCATCAATACTGGGGGCGCTTCAGTCGAGGTTATAGACGAAGTTGAGGTTCGTGACGGTTGTTTTTGGATTTTCTGTTGTCAGTATGAGGTCAAAAAGATTGTGTGATTTTCAATTTTATACCACACACACAACATTACATCAAAATTGCATACAAACAAAACAATATAATATCTAGAAAAGTTAATAAAACACTAGAAAAGAAGGCTAATCCAAAAAAGAAAAGTTGTGGTGAAAAAGGGTAGTAAATCGAAGGTTCCAACTATGGATATCCATGTCATACAAAGGCTTTCAATTCATGAAAGTTTATTACAGGAATTCATTTGAAGTTTATTTGCTTGTTTAGGATGTTATTTGGGTCTGTTATTATGTGTTTGTATAGTTCAAATTCGTCGTCGCATCAAATGGATTCCGTCCTCGAGAATACACAAATATAAAAAATAAAATGAGATTAAAATAAATTTGAAAACATTTAAAATACACTTAGGAGCAGTTAAACATCGATAGTAAGGTTGGAAAGCCAGTCTATCAAGTCATTATTTGAAACATTCAAGTCGCGGAAATCAGAGTGATAACAATACAGTGGGCACTCCTTAAGCAGATGTTCCATTGTTTGAGATGCTGCACCACACTCACCGCAAGGTGAATTGATCCAATTGATTCACATTGATAGTTGACTTTGACAATTGATAGTTCACATTGCTCTAGGGTATCAAGTTTTGGTCCTTTGTTTTTTGTGTAAATTATTTTCTACATAAAAAACAATCAACGTAATTTCAAGGCCTTAAAATCAATTGGCTTTTTTTTGTTGAACTAATTTTCTCGTTAAGAGGTTTTTATCAATTGCGAATGAAACACGGAACCTCTTGATATTGGATTAGATTAGGATAGAGTGGAAGTTCTCAAAGAGTGCTCGCTTTGCGTGGCGGTTGTAGCTGGCGTGTCTGATGTTGATCTAATAAATATGATAGAGAGGTGGCGTGTCGAGTGAATTACTTGGGTGCATTCTTCAGGTGGTTATTGCGTGATCTGGTGGCAACTCTTTTTCATCTTCTTTCTATGCTTGGCACCTTCAACACGACCGTCATCCTGCCTCTCTAGTCTTCTCATATTATACTTTCGGTATTACATTTTTTTATTCGTACCTTTTTACTCATCTTCCCATTTTCTGTAACTTTCTTTGTTGTGGCTAATATTTGCTATCGTGATAGTAGCGTGTTTATTTCAACACTGCTGAGAACTTCTCAACAAGTTGTTGATATAGTCTGGCAACAGACAAAAGAGCCTCCAAAATAAGAACTCTACTGCGCAGAGAGAGCGCACGTTATGCAATGCAACAGTTTATTTCACTCGCTCACTAGAGTAGTGGTACTATGTGATACTGTATCATTCAAGTGATACGATGCGCGAGATTCTTTTGTCTGTTGCCAGACTATAGTTGTCAGTGTTTGTATTTTTGAATGATCAGAGTACATGAGTTTGTTTGTTAAGGGATTAATTTAATGATAAGTTGGTTGATTTGTTGGTTTATTCAATAATTAGTTCTAGTTGATTGTTTTATCATTGGATTATTTAATCTGTATTGATTATGTCTGTCGATTAATTATTTGACGGTTATTATTTTTACCAGTTCGAATTTATATTGATTATCAAGGATGAAAACTAAATATTCAAATTAGTGAAAGTCTGTATTATAAACTCGTTGAAGATAGGAGAATAAGATCTAGTGTTGGAAGATATTATTAGTACTGCAATATTTTTCAAAGTCTCAGGCCGTTCGCCCACGGAGCAACTGCTATCTGATTTCAGTCAGCAACCCAGCGTTGCCAGATGACATTTGGCTGTTTTTCGGGTAATCGGGTAATCTAACCTATCAGCCAATGTCATCTGGCAACGCTGGGTTGCTGACTGAAATCAGATAGCAGTTGCTCCGTGAGCGAACAGCCTGAGACTTTGAAAAATATTGCAGGATTAATAATATCTTCCAACACTAGATCTTATTCTCCTATCTTCAACGAGTTTATAACAGAGTTTATGTTTATGTACAGATGCTAAAAAATGTTCCTTATGCTAAAAAATTACAACTCTCGCTCAACAACCATAACCAATCACAAACTGAAGACATGACATTCAAAGTTTACTACATCGCTGATTATTCACAGTTCACACAGGGGTGTTATGATTAGAGAGGTTGGCAGTCGCGATGATAGAGATGATAGATTACAGTTTGCTCTGCACAAGAGCACACACCATGCATTGAGTGACTGACAGATTGACATTATACTGGCTCCACTGCTTGTTGACGACGACCAACTTCCAAATTACCCCCTCCATCATCCAACAAGCCCCCCCCCCCACCAACCAACCAACAAACCCCCTCCTCCCTCGACAACTATCTTGCCGCTTGTTTACGAAGTCACTCACTGGATGGCTCAATTTTCCCCGGATTACTCTTGATCAAGCTCAAATTTATTTCGAGTCACTTCTTCATGTTGTCATTTCTTTTCCCCGTTTTTCTGGTTCTTATTCTTGTTTGTTCTATTTTCCTATTAATTTCCCAGTTATTTCTGGAGTGAATTTCCGTAGTTTACTCCTGAAATTCAGTCCTAAAACATGTTTTACAAGCTCCGTGCCGATTTTAGAATCTGATTTTGTTATGTGGTACGTAGAATGAGAAATTTTCTATGAAAATACCATAAAATAAAATGGCCATGGATAGAATAAGCCGTGTCCTATAGGAAATATACCTGGCAATGACCGGTTAAGTATACCACGCTTCTCCACGGAGAATAAGGTAGATACACTAGACATGAATTGTTAAAACGTGGCAAAACCATGATAGAATATAATAAGATATAGATATCTTGTGTGTAGGTATTTCAGCTAATAAGCTATTAGTTCAAGATTATTACTATTTTTTGAAATTTCATGGTGACTTTAATCGTGAACGATCCAATTGATGCAGCTTGAAATAGTAGGTTATGCAATGGTTGTGTTATGAGAGCATTTAAACAACGAGTGAGATAGCGATGTTAAAATACGAGCGGCAACGCCGCGAACTAATTCAAGGTATTTCAAGAGTCGTTTAAATGCTAAAATACAAGCATTGCATGCACCATTTTATCTACAACCAACAAAAACCAATAATATCTACATTATCAATCTAAACTAACCTTGATTCAAACGACCATGTTCTATTTCAATGTTTGCTGTATAGTTTAGGAACTGTTCCGTTCCAGTGTTTTAAAACTGGATCAGATTGAACAAGGAACGTTTCATAATAACAGTAGAATGTTTGATAAAGTCTTTATTACGATACAAGTTTCAAGTTCTATTTCGAAAAAGCTACTGTTTCGATTTCATGAAACTGTAATGATTTCGTTATAACACTATTGTAGATCCCTTCTGTCACCGTGTTTCAAATTTCTCATCATTATTCCTTATTTTGCCCTCCAATTCCACCCTCTCAAACCCCTCCCTTTTCCACCAAACTCAAACTCAACTTCACCCTCCCTAAACCACCCCTAAAATGTCAACGAAACTTTGTGACACATGCCTCTGCTTTTTCACAGGCGGTGATAATCACTTACTAAGGGTGTGTTATGGGCTGGAAAGGGGTGGTTTCAACCCCTAGGATGGGTTGAAATGAGATGAGAGGCTCGAGCCTCCAGAATGGGTTTTTGGGGGAGTTTGAACCCTTTGGATATCGTAGGGGTAGTTTCGTCCCTCAGATTGAAGTGAAAGGAGGATTTCTGTCCCTCAAAATTGACTTGTGGGGATGGTTTAAGATGCGACATCCAACTGGTACCTCAGAATAAGTGAAACTGTCTCCGACTCAATGTCCAACTCTCTTTCTCTGTCATCCTTTCTCTCTCTCTCCCTTCCTCCCACTCTCTCTCACACACACAACCACTATCTCTCTCTGCTTTCTAATACTTTGACTCTCACTCTGAGTCTCTCTTACTCTATCTCTTATCCTTCTCTCTCTCTCTCTCTCACTCTCTTGTACTCTCTGTTTCTATCTTTCTCTCTATCTCTTATACTCTGTCTCTCACTCTGTGTGTGACAGGAATAGTGCCTCTTATCGTTGAGTTTAGTCTCCATGCCTAATTAGCGGGTTTAAAGCCAGGTAGCGTTATTACAACACTACTGATCTAAAGCTAATTTACGCTCGGTTTACATCGTTTTAAGCTGCTTATTTGGAGAAGCTGGAAAGTAGGAAAAGTAGGAGTAGGAGGTGGAGAAGAAGGGAAGAAGAAGAAGAAGAAGAAGAAGAAGAAGAAGAAGAAGAAAAGAAGAAAAGGAGAGAAGAAGAAGAAGAAGAAGAAGAAGAAGAAGAAGAAGAAGAAGAAAAGAAGAAGAAGAAGAAGAAAATGAGGAAAAGTAGGAGTAGGAGGTGAAGAAAAGGGGAAGAAGAAGAAAAAGGAGAAGAAGAAGATGAAGAAGAAGAAAGAAGAAGAAGGAGGAGAAAAAGGAGAAGAAGAAAAAAGTAGAAGAAGAAGAAGAAATTGAAATTAAATGAGCGTAAAATTGAATGAATCTGATTGTACCCTAAAAGTGGAGCACAGTTTATTATGGATCAGCTGAGTTTTATCGATTTCCAGACCTCTAATATCTTTCAATTCCTCCCGAATTTATACTGTTGAATGTTGAACAGTAATGTCGATTTATGTACAGAAATATGGAGCTGCAGCCCATAAATACTCCCCTATACAGCCGCCGGCAAAACGGATGTGTTTCGTATCACATGTGTGCATATAGAGGCGTTCACACACAAAAGCAGCCTACACACTGGCTGCATTTATGAAGCCGGATGCGTGTACAGTGCTCAGTGTGCAGGGGGACTTCCGTTGTAACTGGATTTACGGGATTTGCAGTCTGATTTTAACATCATCATCATCATCTGATGTCAGAATAATCGCAACCAAAGCTTCATCCATGACGTCACACATTGTGCAAACTACCTCGTTTCCCTGATCTGAATCTCACGTTTTTAAAAATTTTGGTTTTCCTTCTTTTAGTGATGTTTGCTTTTCCACTGGATCGATTTTTATAAATTCACAAAGTATAGGTATATCATTTAATTTAGCGGATGGCTAATAACTTTCTATACTCATTCAACATTTCTATAGTAACGGGAATTAGTTTTCAGAAATTGTTTTGAGTTTCACGTATTCTGATATTTTCGAGAGTGAGATCCTGAATAAATAAAATAAATAAATAAATACTATTATATTTTGTTAACGTATATTTCTATCCTAAAATATCATACATTAATCTTGACACTTGACTAGTGTTACTGTAATTATTTGTTTGTTTATCAATGGCTCAACAGCCCTATGTGGGTTTAGGCCTACCAGCTGGTTGCCAGTTTTACATCCACTTGACTAAATCAGCAGAGGTGAATGATCAGTAACCAGAAAAGATGTAACTTGTGGTTTACTGTAATTATTACTCTGAATAATTCTACTCTGTAATAATTCAAGATTACAAAGTTAAAATTACAAGTTAAATTTGAAACTACATTCAAACCAAATAAATTAGTCAGTATTCACTGAAGCAGTCCAAAGTTGATGATGAATGGGAATAGATTTGAAAACACAACAAGTCTAGAAACAAATTCGACACGTGCTCAAAGTGGGAGTGGAGATTAGCCAATAAGGACGTAGTAGCAAACGACCAATCATAGAGCTGCATCGTAGGAGTGGGCCATTTTGAATTACTAGCTTTTATTTTTTGTCATGAGGAATGGTGTTGATGAAACGAGACAGAACTAACTGTTATTCCAATTTCAAAATAATAGAATTATCTTCTTGTATAACTTATTATATTTCTATAATAAATTCTACTATATGGTGTTAACCTATGTATTTGTATTAGTTCAGGGGATAAATCATTATCTTTGAAGTTTAAGAACATTCTGTACACCACTTGATTATAGTGAAGATATACACGGATTTATTCCATTCTCTCACATTCACACTAATCTTCTTCTATTGATTGATCCTGTTCTTCACCATTTCCTTCTTCTTTTTCTTTATCTTCTTCGTCCTCTTCTCACCTCTAACTTTCCGGCCCAGATTACCGTTTTAACAGGACTATTTACTCGAGTCTCCTGTTCTAATTAAAGCAGTCACCAATCACAGCTGCCTTCTGCTCTGCTCTGACCCCTTCTCTTCCATTAATAGGTCAATCCGACTCGTTCATTATCTCTTTGTTGGTTCTTCTTCATTTTCTTCTTTTCATCTTCTATTTCTTCTTATTCTTCCTTTTCCTCTTATTTCTCTCAAATAGGTCAATCCGACTCTTTCATTATCTCTTTGTTGGATTTTCTTCTTCTCCTCCTCCTCTTCCTCCTCTTCCTCCTCCTTCTTCTTCTTCTTCTTCTTCTTCTTCTTCTTCTTGATCTACTTCTTTTTCTTCTTCTTCTCCTCTCTTTTCATCTTTTCTTCTTCTTCTCTTCTTATTTTCTCCCCTCCTCCTCCTCCTCTCCCTCTTCCCCCCTCTCCATGGTTGTTGTTGTTGTTCTTCTTCTCCCCTCTCTCAACTTAAAAACGTTTCGATCTCTCAATCCTCTCCACTCACCCCCTCACAACTTTTCTGCTTTTTCCGTTTGTTCTTCTCTTTCTTCTATTTCATCACCCACTTTCCAATCCTGATCAAATTCACAGATTTTTTCATCTACTGCTCAATTAACCTAATCATTCTTCCTCATTCTAACTTTTTCTTCTTCTTTGCATTCATCATCCCTCTTGTTCCTTTTCTCCCTTTAGTAAATAGTTCTTGTCCCGTTTTCTTTCTCTAATAATGTTATCTTCTCGTATCGGCCTTGATTTCTCACCATGTTTGTTATCCTAATTTTCAGCTCACTCTTTTTTTCTTCATTCATCTCTAAACATTCTTTTCTTCTTCTTCGTTCTTTCTTGTTTCTTAACAAATTTCAGCTTTGAGCCTCCTTCTTTTGTTTTTTCCATTTTTCATATCAATTACTCCTCATGTTTCATTCGATATTTTCATTAGATATTCCCAAAATATTTACAGTAATATTCTTTCATCCTTCCATCCTGATTTTTTCCCCTATTTTCAACCCCTATCCAATTGCACCCTTTTTATTTTGTCCTACTTCGGTTTTCTCTATCCAACACGTATCAACCTTTTCACCAACACCTATTTCAATCTTTCCTACTTTCCAATTCGATTTTCCGACTCATCATATTCCTTCTCCTATTTTTCTCCTCCTCCCCCTCCTCCTCCCTTTCCTCTAACTCTCTTTTTTCTTCCCGGCTGAACCCTTTTCTATTGTAAAGCTCCTATTTTAACCTTTGTTCTCTTTTATATTTCTTCATGTACTACTCCTTCTCCACCCACTTTGCTCTCTCACTCTCTCCCTCTGTCTCTCTCCTTCATTATCTCTTTCTCTATCTCTCTCCCTTCCCTCCTCCTCTTTCTCTCTCCCACCTCCTCATATCTTTCACTCCACAGCTTTCATCTGTTCTTTGTCTTTTTCACTTCTCAGTTTACTCGCCCTTACCCTTCTCCTTCATCTCCTCCTCCTCCTTCTCCACTCCAAACCGAGTTCTTCTCGAGTTCATTACCGAATCTCGTATTTCTTGTTAAAATCAGATATCCTAGCCTAACCCAACCTTTTGTTACTCGTTTTACCCCTTGATTTCCTCAGCGCCTTTATTTTATACGCTCCAATGTAGTTCTTTTTTTCTGTTTCTTCTTCTTCTTCTCCTTATTCTTCTTTTCTTCTTCTTCTTTTACTTCTTCTTCTTCTTTTCCTTCTCCCTCTTCTTCTTCTTCTTCTCCTTCTCCTCTTTCGTTTCCACCTCTGCTTCTTCTTTTTCTTCCTCTCCTTTTCATTTACAAACCCTCCTAATCCTCAAAGAACTCCCGTTCAACAGCTAAATCCTTTCTCATTACGAAGATCACGTCTACCGTTTTTCTCTCAATTTCTTGACTCCAGTTATCTTGGAGAATATTTTGTCTTAATTGATGATTATTGTGAAGTTTCTCTCAATGACCTCTCGATCATTGAAAGGATTACATCTGTCTTTGTTGCTTTGTCTTTCTACTGACCTCTTGAAAATTATTCCCAATTCTCGTCGAATCTTAACAGGTATTTAAATGAGAAGGAACCCTCTAGTGATTAATTTCTCGAGATAATTGTTAAAAGGGCGACTCATTTTTCGGAAGAAGTAGAAAAGATATTCAATAATGATCATGAAGGTATGTTACTATTCAATTAAAGTTATCAATATTTTCCGTTCTTAAGAATTGTAAAGAAGGAGGAATAGCTTGCCGAATGTTGATTCTTAACAATATGAATACTGAATTAGCCCCTGCGCCCACTTCGCAACTGCTATCTGATTTCAGTTAGATACCAATGTTGCTAGATGACATTTGGCTGTTTTTCGGGTAATCGGGTAATCTAACCTATCAGCCAAAGTCATCTGGCAACGCTGGGTTGCTGACTGAAATCAGATAGCAGTTGCTTAGTGGGCGCAGTGGCTCACTCAACTTTCTCCTTGAAAATTCACTTTTATTGCAAACCAAAAATGGAACTAGCTCCAATTTTCAAAACAAATATGAAGTACCGAACAAACTTTGCCAACGGTATGAATGTAATGCGTTTTTCACTAATATTACCAACAACTTTTTCACTAATATTACCAGCATCCAACTTTTCGTAGCTTTTTAACATAAAAAATCAAATATTTAACGTTGTAAAACCAAATAAGGAAGAACTCACATTCAGTATTATTGAGTAATATTACCAACTAAACATGTAAACAAATACGAAATATCAACTAACATTGGCAACGGTATGAATATAATTGAACGTTTTTCTGGTTGAATTCAGTATCATTGCAAACCAAATGTTCAACTTTCTGTAGCTTTAAAAAAAAAAAATTGTTGCATTCAAGAGTATTAAACGAATACAAAACTCATAGTAAAACCTAATAAGAAAGATTTCATTTCTAGTGTCAATATAATTTAACTTTTTCAACCAATATTTCATATCAAATATTCAAATTTCTTTATCATTTTCAAATACTTAATATTGAAGTTCGTGTAAAACCAATTAATAAGGGAGAACTCACTTTCTGTGAGATTCCGTGATATTAGGCTACAAACTAAACATGTAAATCGAAATACCAAAATCAGTGAGATTCAGTGACATTACAATCTAAACTTGTTAATCGAAATACGACAAAATCGAAAAAACCATGGCAACAATATGACCATAATCGAGCACAGAAACTTTATCACAGTCATGATAACAAAGCCCATACACAATCCTCCGCTTAATTACTTTGTGCCCACTCTACACCGCTGACGGTTAATTAGCGAAATCTAATTAAACTTGTACAACATGTGCGCACTCACACATGCGTGTGACGTCACCAATTAAAATATGCCTTTGATTAGATCTAATGTCATTAAAGCAGGTTGCTGTCTCAAAGGGTGGAATACACTTTGCGGCATCTGATCTAGTTGTACTTGAAGGTCTAATTGCAGTTGAATAATAATATTGCATTGTTACGTGTTATTATCATCATCATGTCCAGTTATACCTTGAGGTTTGTTTGCAGTTGAATTACATTATTACTTATTGTTACATCGTTATAGTGCATTGAGGAGACTGAAAAGGAAAAAGCCTACAGATCACGTGTGATGTAAATAGTGTGATAGGAGAAGTCAGAATGTGTAAAAGTGTGTTTTAAAATGTGATTAGTGTCTGAAAAGATATAAGTGTAAGAGTATTTCTCAATTCAAGTTGAAAAGGAAATAATTGATTTTTTAAACTCTCCTTTAGTATGAATTCTCTTATTAATTCAAGTCAGAACTGAACTGTTCATTAGCCAATGTGCTAGATTGCAGTCAAACTTCATTACAAAAAAAAATTAATAAATAAATTGCATCGTTACAGACTATTATATTGTTACATATTATAACATTTTCATAATATTATGCGACTACATATTCACATAATATAATAATATAATTCATAATTCATATAAATGTTGCTTCTAGGAATATGAGGGGTGAATTAGCCCTCTGGATGTTATCATGTCATCTTTCTCGTTCCAGTCTTTGTAATTATTTTTCCATTCTTTTTTATTCGCTGTATTGTTTTTCAAACTAATTAGTGTGACATTTTCATCAGTAATGATAAATCTCTATACCGCGAAAACAATACAACATAACAAAGAATGGAGAAAACAAAGACTAAAACGAGATGGATGACATGCTAGCAGTAAAAATATTATGTAGTTGGATTTTTCAATCTTGTTGAATGGATTTATTTTCTTTGCATAGTCACCTTATTGATTGACAAGCTCTTGTTTAATTACGTTCATTGATGATAGTGAAACTATATAGCACATGAATCTCTTATGTTTTTCATAGATTAAATCAGGGGTGCCCAACCTTTATCAATCAAGGGCCACATTGTCAACATTCAAAGACAAGGCAGGCCGGTGGGAGGGAAAGCGTGATGGTCGGAAGGGGGGGTCCCCAGGAAATTTTGTAATTTTTACCCTCATAAAACACATTCTAATGCTTCCTGTAATGTAAATTTTCCTTTCCGGTTTCAGCTGAAACACCATGCTAATGTTCTACGTTTCAGTTTTGTTAAGGTTTTTGTCTTTATGGCAACATGGCGGGCCACATAAAATCGGCTCGCGGGCCGTAGGTTGGGCAGCCCTGGATTAAATCATAAATAGGAGGAATTTTTATCAAAAACGCTGTCTCATTGTAATCTACACTTGTTTTTTTGAATGAAAAAAACAATTCCAGACAATTTTATTTTATCAAGGATTTCCAAAGCTTTCTCACATATATCCACACTGAACATTCAATTGAACAGAATAGAAGTCTGCTTCTATACTCTCTGAACTCAATGGCCTTTCCTTTTTCAGAAAACAAACTATATTCATGTTACAAAAGTTGCAAGTGATTTCCAATCTCAAATGTCAATACAGAGACTACAAGTACGAGTACAATGTAGGGACTCCGAGTTTGCATGCATCCTATCTCAAACATAATAATGTACATCAATATGAAGATGATGTGTGTTTGAGTAACGGCACAATGGAAGTAAATAAACAAATATGTTTCCTCATACGCATATCTGAGGAGTATATATAGTTCATGAATGTACTTCTTGTTTCTATGGAGAAAATATATAAATATGTATTCTTGATACTATTACCAGTTTCTATACAATGCTGAGTGATGAAATGGAGCTGCAGAGAATGGAACATATTCAAGGAGCAAATATAATTTTCTATTTTTCGTCTGCCGTTCGAGAAGATTCTTCTCAAACAATTACCTTCGAATGCGTGTGAGCGCGCGTTGTGCATGTCGTTGCTTGGAAAAGCTTTTCTGAAGGTTTTTCCAAAGGTTTTCTTTGACAGCAGCCGCCGACGGGGAAACCCCCGAGGCTTTTCCGCGCGATGAAAAGTCACTCTTTGTTCGACGCGGGTAGGAAAATGAGATTTCTGCGCGCACGAAAAAACAAATCTGACTTTGTATCGAAATGATGTGAGCGGGAAGGTGTAGGTGTGTGTTTGTGTGTGTGAAATTTTTTGGTGTCAGAAGTGGAATATTTGGGAAATAAGGTAGGATTCGGTCTCAACTATTGGTCTTACTCTTATTTTCCATCCCTTTTGATTGTACCTTGTATTCTTCTTCCCCTTCTTTCTCGTAATCTGGAATTTTTCTTACAACTTTACTTTTTGGTGATAAATTGCACTCTTGGTATAGAATAAGACTGCCGTGGCGAAGCGTGGTGTACTTATTTGGTCATCGCCACTAAATAAGAGTTTCACAAAATGCATGTGGGATATTTGATAGATACAACGTCTATGTTATAGTGAAGTGCTCAATTCAATTTGCTATTGTTATAAATTTGAATACAATGAATTGTAGTCTTTGCAAAATTCAATTTAGAATAAATGAAATCAGAACACAAAGATTTTGTCTATTTCTACACATCCACAATATTTTGTGTTCTTACTTTATGTAAATCTGTACTTATTATTATTTCATCCAAATATTGTTTCTTATTTGTGTCTGTGAATTCTTTAAAAATATGTTTGATAATAGGACTAATAGAAAAGGTTAGAAAAATAGGATGATAGTTTCCAAATATTCTGGTTCAAGACTGTTATTATAAGTTCTGAACATGAATAAAGAGTGTCAATTCCAGAGTCTCCACACGTTAGTGAGTGTGAGTGTCTCTTGAGTTTCATAATATAGGTCTTATGCAAAAGGTAAGAAAAATAGGATAAACATAATAATTCTTCCAAATATCCTTGTTCATTACTATTATTAATACTCTACATAAAGAAACTGTCAATTTGAGTGTCACTACATGCTAGTGAGTGTGAGTGCCTCTTGAGTTTGATAATATAGGTCTTATACAAAAGGTAAGAAAAATAGGATAATAAAAAATCTTCCAAATATTCTGGTTCATTACTTTTAGTCTAAGTACTTTTCATGAATGAACTGTCAATTTGAGTGTCTCTTCATTTTGAGTGTCTCTTGAGAGATTCTTCTTCTTGAGAGATTTTTATGAAAGTAGTAGGGAAATTCAACTATTGCTACTCAGTGTTAAACCTTGCCAGTTGGGGGGAGTTTTTGGGGGAAGAGGGCTCAATTTGAGGCCCAAAGGGGCGTTCAGTGGGGGTCCAGTACGTGATTCACTGTCTCAGCTGGGTGCTTAATAATCCCCCGGGGAGTTCTCCCCAACCCCTCCCCCTCTACTCCAAGATTAGGCTCACACTCGCAGACTACAGTTCCTGCGTAAGCTAGCAACCTAGCTAATCCACTTTCTGTGACAAATTTACAGTCTAAGTTATTCAAAGGAGGACACAGTGCCTTGGGAACCTGACCTGAGAAATATACAAGGACCACCATGTATGATAGGGTAGGTTTCCTATAGTCAACGCGCTATGAGAGTGAAGTTGGCTGAAAATGGAAAGATATCTAATCCAAATCCAAAAGTTTATTTATTCAACAAAAATAATAATCACAATACAAAGTTGGAATCTATGAAATAGAACAAAGAGATTTTATATATTGAATCATTTCTGAACATTTTATGAATAAATATACACCCCGCTATAAAGATATGTGTTGGGGTGTATTTATTGTTTTTTTTTCGTATGATAATATAGTGTTAATTGCTAGTGACTGAGTTAGGCTAGGCGTACACCGGTTAGTCAAGACAAGTCAAGACGAGATTAGTCACGTTTAGTCACAGTAATTCACATACTTGCTTATGAAGCAGCACACACAGATGCAATGACTAATCGGTGTGTGTTGCTTCATAAGCAACTATGTCAAGTACTGTGACTAAACTTGACTAATCTCGTCTTGTCTTGTCTTGACTAACCAGTCAAGACAGACTACAGTTTACTAGCCTTACAGTTTGACTATTGTCTCTAGTACATGGATGTCCAATTGTTCATAGTTGAGTGGGTTAATTACCGTCAATCCTTTTTCTGCTTCATATATCTGTAGTTTCTTTAGATTGTGTAGCTAATGAATGTATCTCTTTAATATTTTGATAATTTAAGGAAATAAATTTATTGATTAATTATCAATTTATTTATTTGTTTGTTGGGGAGTCCAATGGTAGCAAGCATTCAAAAGGCATACCAGTGTCCTAATGTTGAGTCGGGCTTAGGCCAAAAACTCAAGTTCTGTCCTACTATGGGTTGATTCCACTTTTTTGAATAAATAAATATCTTGTAATGTCGACACAGCTATACCTTCTCATCAGTCAAATTAAGATCAAATGTGAATCAGATAACAAGAGCTCAATCAACTTTAATAAGTACAGGCCTGGAGTTCACAATTATTTCAATTAAAATCCGTTTAATTGTCCATCAGTTTAATTGGGGCAGTGGAAAGTCACCGTTAAAATTAGAAAATAGTTAGCGACAGTTTCCTCCCGGGAAAGCGGATTTTCCTCGAAGCTTCGTTAATTTGAGCCGTCGCGCGTTTCCTTTCTCGTTAAGATCAATAAAGCGAATAGTCTTCAATTTTCCTGACAGACTCGAAGAAGGAGAAAGAGTGTGGGAGAGGGAGAGGGAGAATGTGAGGGAGTGAATTAGGAAGAATGGAAAGATAAGAAGAAGACAGATATCGCCAGTTCCCTAGTTCTTAGCAACGGTTGTGATGATCGTAATGTCTTATAACGGAGCTTATTATTTTCGGAGCTGTTCTGCATTTCTTTCCTACAATTTCTACCTCATCTTCTTGTTCTTGTTCTTTTTCTTCAATCTTCTTATTTTTTCTCAATATTCATATTCCCTGTTTCAATATATTCATATTCATATTCACTATTCACTCTTCATGAACGAAATCCCACCTTAAGGCTAGGCGTACACCGGTTAGTCAAGACAAGACAAGACGAGATTAGTCACGGTTAGTCACAGTAATTCACATAGTTGCTTATGAAGCAGTACATACCGATGCAATGACTAATCGGTGTGTGTTGCTTCATAAGCAACTATTTGAAGTACTGTGACTAAACGTGACTAATCTCGTCTTGTCTTGTCTTGACTAACCGGTGTACGCCTAGCCTAAGGCAGCAAAGAAGTATGAAAGAAGTATTATTGTTCTATTATTATTGTTCATTAATTCATTCAATAATTTACAAATGATACTTAATGAAATGTCAGACAGGCTCACACCTAAAAATCGCCCTTTTCCAATTTAAAACAGCCCGAATGTAGGCTACGTAGTAAACTTCTCATTCACCAATAACTCTACATTTCTTTCAAAGAAGACATTCAGATTGGATTTGTTATAATACTTAGTATTATTTCCCACAAGTAGGAACATACCAGTACGCACAAGTAATATAGTAAGCATGATTATATAGTACTGTATATTTAAGCATAGTGCTGTATATTTAAGTATTTTTGTTTTCCACAGAAAAAAACACAAAATCGATCTATGCACAACAAATTTCTAAATCAGAGTCAACACCCAATATCACTTAAATTGTGCTTTAATAGCATTAAAAGACATTGAACTGAAATGTCTCAAATTTATTGTCGAAGTCAGACAAGACCGTTTTATAGTATTCAATAATCACAGTTCCGAAACACACAAGTGAAAACATTGTCCTTGAACTTTATGGGCTGGTTGAAACTTTCCGAAAGACCTAATAAACTTTAACGAGTGCATTTTATGCGAAGAAATTGAAGGCGATCTTGACTGAGAACCAAAGATAGTTTGAAAGCTCTGTTCTTGATCCAACTTTTGATATAAATCTCGAAAAAATAACAATAATATTATTTTTATGTATGCCTAGTGATTTTACGATCACGCGAATTGTTTATTATTCAGCTGAGAGGTCACTTAGGCTAGGCGTACACCGGTTAGTCAAGACAAGACAAGACGAGATTAGTCACGTTTAGTCACAGTAATTCACATAGTTGCTTACGAAGCAGCACACACCGATGCAATGACTAATCGGTGTGTGTTGCTTCATGAGCAACTATGTGAAGTACTGTGACTAAACGTGACTAATCTCGTCTTGTCTTGTCTTGACTAACCGGTGTACGCCTAGCCTTAGAGCTGATGGAACGTTGGACACTGCGTCAAGTGTTCTGCTATAAGATATATCTGCACATCTACTTTGTTTAGGCAGGCTATGGTTCGTTTATTTTGCTATGGCATCTGGACTGGAAATGAATTATTGTCATTAAAACAACCATTATTACAGCTTTTTACCGTGTTCAACGTGAATAATATTTCATCCACTATACAATATTAATAGGGCTGCATAATAGTAGATGAATAATTCTTATACACTTCCATCATTATTGTATAAATAAAGCTTCAATGAGGTAACTTATTGTCGGTGCAAGGGTCTGTTTCAAAAATTTTAGAGCTCCTGTTATAGTCTGGCAACAGACAAAAGAGCCTCCAAAATAAGAACTCTACTGCGCAGAGAGAGCGCACGTTATGCAATGCAGCAGTTTATCTCACTTGCTCACTAGAGTAGTGGTACTATGTGATACTGTATCACTTACGTGATACGATGCGCGAAGGTTCTTTTGTCTGTTGCCAGACTATAATATAAAAAAGGCGATCACACACTAGAAATTAAAAACAAGGCGTACATTGTTTTATATACTTTAAGTCTAGTATTAGATCGCCTGCGATATGATTCACTATTAACATCTACTGTGAACCAGCTTTTTTTCCTGTATTATAGGACACCTAAAATTTGATGAAATAGGTCCCAAACTTGGATACGCAAATAACTTAAATCAAATAACGTTATGACAATGCAACAGTATCCTAAACCACTCAAAAATGATATTTTTGACTGGAATATGACAGGAAATTCCCAAAAAGTTGAAAAATTACGATAAAAGTCTTTGGGAAGCACAGATTTTTACAACGTGTGCATGTAAGAGGAAGCCTCTCTGATCAGGACGAGATGGCTTCTTTGATGCTTTTGATGAACTCTGTTCTTCATTTTCTCCTTCTTTTTCACCTTTCTCTCTCACTATTTCGCTTCCTCCTACATCCCTAGACTCTTCTTTCACCTCTTCCCCCCACCACTCTTCACCCCTTTCTCATTTGCTACCTCCTTTTTTCTCTCTCTAGTCTCCTCTTCTATTCCACAACAATTTCTCTTTCTATCTCTTTCTGTTCAGCTCTGTCCACTACGTTTCGCCCTTCTCTTTATCGGGTTCTCTCTGTATTATCTTTCACTGTTAACGCTCGGCTAAATTCAGATCAGATTTTAGTCAGCTTTCAAAACCATGCCAACCTTACACAAAGGACTGGACTACAAACCACCATGTAGCTTACAATTACTTCAAAGAGAGAAAGAGGGAGTGTGAGAGAGAGAAAGTTAGATAGAGAGAGATACTGTACAAATATACATAGACTAACACTATAATAATACATTTTTGTGTGGATTTTTATTGGAGGGGAGGTTTCACCCTCCCTTATTGTTTTCCCAGTATATTATAGTATATTGCATACCTTTAAAAAGAAGCAAGCACCTCTGAACTGTGACTACATACATCATAAATATACACGAAAAATATGAGTGTTTCCGATAAATTTCAAAATATATTCCAATCCAAGCAAGCGACTATGGATTGTAACCATACACGTCAAATATACACGACAAATATCATATTATATTCCCAGTAAATTCTAAAATGTATACCTGTATATAGAGGCAACTAACCCTAGATCCACGTGTTGGGAAATGGAAAACGTTGACTACTGACACCTCCCTGATAAGATGCGTCCTTTCATCCCTTCTTCAGGGCATGATTTGGCTTGCTTCACTCTGCTCTGATGAATGTCACATTTCCTGGCGCCTCAAGTATTTCCCGCCCTGACAAATCCAAGATGGCCGCCTGTCTCGTGTTCTGATATGAAATAGAAAGGAGGAGTAGCTGTGTGCAGGATTGCAGACACAATGGTTTCTACGTAGACGAAATGGTATAGCAGGATTCTTTTAAATTGTCAGAAAACAGCTGATTGATGTACGCTCGTTTACTAACGTTGAATCAGGTGTTTTCTGACAAGTTAAAAGAATCCTGCTATATTTCATTTTCAGTTTCAACTTACAACACATGTACGAAACAGTTCATCTCTTCACTCGCAATTGAAACCTCTGGTAGAGTAGAAACGTTTTTACAATCGTTCCTACGTAGACAAAATGGTATTCCATTTTCAGTCTTTGGCTCTACTCACACTTGGAAACTCAAATCGCGGAAACTCAGCGACTCGGATAACAAACATGGGCGTTCAGACAGTACGGTTGCAGGATCGTCTGCGCGTTCGTTTTTCTATTCTTATTCTTCTCACACATTAGAATTAGATACACTTTTTAGTTTTTGTTGTTCTTCCTTTTAGCTTTATTCGTCTTCCTTTTCATATATTTATTCTTCTTCATCTCCTTCTCCCTCTTCCTCTTTTTCTTTCCTTCTTCTCCTGATCTTGCTCCTTCTTCTTCTTCTTCTTCTTCATCTTCCCTCCTCTTCCTCGCTCCTCTTCTTCTTCTTCTTCTTCTTCTTCTTCTTTTCTTTTTTTTTCTGAGGATGATGCCCACATGAGCTCTAGGCTTGTGCGTGGGTAATGAGTGGGGTGATGATGAGATATGACGACTACTTTTTAGGCAGTCGGGACCGACGGCTTAACGTCTCCTCCGAAAGACGGGAGTGGCCGTATTTGTCAAAAATCCTTCCGTCAACCAGGCTCGAACCCTGGCCCAATGGATTTTATCTGACTGCTGATAACTTAATCAGTCTGACGCCTTAGCCGCCTCGGTTACGAACCACTCCACTTCTTTTTCTTAATAGAATAGAATACAATATTTTTTATTTCACTCACTCAAAAATACAGTAAACAATACGAAAATTATACAGATTGATTGAGAACAATAATAAGAAATAGACAATTACATTGTACAATAGATTTTAGAATGAACAAAGTTTGTGACCACTGAAGCTTAGTAAGATTTTCCTGAAGAAAAACAATATAAAAATGAAAATTCATTCTTCAAAATGTAAAGCCATTTGCAATAAACCATAATTAAAATATCCTCTCAATTGAAATCCTTTATAGCAGAATCCATTTAACTTGTCATAAAACATATGATCGACGAGCATATGATCACAATACAAATGCTGAATCTCGCAGATTATTAAAAATGTTTTTTAAAAAGTTATTTTTTGAAAGGCCTTCTTTAAAAAGGTCTTTTAAAGACTTTAAAGGTCTTTAAGACTTTCAAGCCTTTTGATTATTGTGTCGAAATCACTGTTTAATTATTACTGGATCAGCTGATTTATGACAAGTTAATTGGATCCTGCTATAGCATAATATACAAACCTCAGTGAGTCGGTTCTTCTTCTTCTTCTTCTTCCACTTCTTGCCCATTGTCTTCTCTTTCTCTTCTCTTGTATTCAGTGAGAGCTGCTGCATTACAGACTGCTCTGCTAACTAGATTGTGTCACTTGCAACCGAGTCACAGCAAATTTAGGCTGACAGCTGTATAGCGTGTTGATGGGATGTCGGAAACGGAACGTTCGCTCATGTTTCGTGTACGGAATTTGAACTACTAGCGATCCCTTCGCGTTGTCACCGCCACACAACTTCGCACAGCATCCGTTACCATTACAACTTATCTCCGTGTCAAGTTGCGCAACTAAAGTGCTCTTGAACATGTTTAAGATAGATCTTTTGCAACATGTGGCGGAGATTAGTTTCAATGTTAACAGGGCTTGGTACTAAACTGATTAATATTAATTTTATAATCCTTATAATCTTATTTTAGGGCTGTTCAGTTTCTTAAGTCTAGCTGTTAGTAGTATTTCGTATAGCAGGATCCAATTAACTTGTCAGAAATCAGCTGATCCAGTAATAATTAAACAGTGATTTCGACATAATAATCAAAAGGCTTGAAAGTCTTAAAGACCTTTTTAAAGAAGACCTTTCAAAGAATAACTTTTAAAAGACCTTTTCAATAATTTGAGAGATTCAGCATTTGTGGGTTAAGTATTGTGATCATATGCTCGTCGATCATATGTTTTCTGACAAATTAAACGGATCCTGCTGTATAAATTTTATAGTCTTATCTTAAGGCTGTATAGTATGACAAGTATGTCTATACCCCCTATATAGCAGGATTATTTTAACTTGTCAGAAAACAGCTGTTTCGGTAATAAGTAAACAGTGATTTTGACACAATAATCAAAAGGCTTAAAAAAGTCTTATGCCGGGTTTCACCAACATTGGTCAAATATTTAACGATGTTCAAACGCATCAACAGGTGAGAAGGTTATTATCACACTATGTGAAAAATTGATCTGTGTACATTGGTGCAATGTTATAGAAGCATTTCATCCGGCTGTTTAGCCTATGTATGAGAATTCCAATCACTTGAAATTCATTATAAAAGATCAGCTGGAGTTTCTGCTTCTTTGCAATATTTTTTACCGTGTGCACCTTGGCCTTTTTTGAACATGGTCAAATTTATTTGACCAAGGTTGGTGAAATCCGGCATTTGACTTGAAAAATCATTTGGATTATTTGTGTTGAATCTGCGTAACACCAGCTGTTTACTGATCGCCATCCGCCAACTCAAATGAATACTACTATACATGTTCACTGTACTCAGGTGTTACTTCAAAGCCATTTTATTTGATTGAATTTTTGTAAAACATTTGATCATGTACATCCGGCATCAGTTCATTCATCTTCCTGCATATTCCACCCCTCTATCCACCAAAAAGTGGAACTAATCCATGTGATCATTATCCTCAGCAAAAAAAAACTTCTGAATGACAGAGATATTTTTAAAATTCTGACAGAAATCGTACAACCAGTAGAGTAACGCGGTTTCCCGAGCTACCTTCAAATAGAGTCAATTCAGCGCTGTCCAATTATTTCGCATGGAATTAAAAAAAAGTGGAGTGAAAATTGTCAATATGGAATGTTCCTTTGTGCGAGGAGATTACAGGATTATTGGTAAAAATTTCAGGTGTAGAAGAAAAGCTCCCCTCTTTTCTCCTCCTCCTCTTCATCCTCCTCCTCGTCCTCCTCCTCTCCTCCCTCCTCCTCCTCCTCCTTGTCCTCCTCCTCCTCCTCCCCCTCCACCTTCTCCCACACCTCCCCCTCCTTCGCCTCCTGCTTCTCCCCCTCTTACTCGCCCCAACCAAGCCAGCGTTGACAGAATTCTGTTTGAAGTTCAATAGTGGAAAATCTGCGAACTTTAATGGGACTGGCCGTATGTCGGGAAATTTCCGAGTTTTTCCGAATTTCCGCTAGCTGTCGCTCGCAGAGAGAGGAAAAGTTCCACGTGAAAAACTTCTGTGTTGTACGGAAAACTCTCTTTCCCGCCCGAGAGGGTGAGGAGGCATCTTTACGACAAAATTAGGTTTATTTGAGAGCCAAAAAACAAACTTTCAAGAGTTTTCTCCATTCCGGTTGTGGAGATTGATGAAATAAGTCAAGTGCGGCAAAATCAAAGTTGTACCAACTTCGTTACTTCTTGATGTCCTTGAAACGATAATTAATTGACACACAATATTCGCTATTCACCTACTAATCGACAGCCTATCTAGAAATTTAGGGCTACTCAATTCGTATAAACCTTCCAATTCTACACGCACAAGTCTACTACTCATGATAGCATGAAACGCTCATGATACTCTTGTCCGATTGCACAAAAACCACTGATTTTTATAACACTGTTGAAAAAGGAAAACATTAGGCTAGGCGTACACCGGTTAGTCAAGACAAGACGAGACGAGATTAGTCACGTTTAGTCACAGTACTTCACATAGTTGCTTATGAAGCAACAAACACCGATTAGTCATTGCATCATTGTGTGCAGCTTCATAAGCAACTACGTGAATTACTGTGACTAAACGTGACCAATCTCGTATTGTCTTGTCTTGACTAACCTGTGTACGCCTAGCCTTACATAAGTCTGTGTGACTTTCCAATGACTGTTGAGTATAATAATTATTTCATTGATAACACAACATAAAATACAACTGGGTGAATATCATTAGTGATGATACTTATTATGGTATGGGTTACAGAACACAAAGGTTTTAATCACTTTCAACAATGATAACTGTTTCAAACGAACAAACGCGCGTTAGTTTCAAAATGTTACCACAAAGTTTCTCATCAAGAAAATGGCCCTACTCTCTGAGGAGAACCTCTTTAAGATGCAAACTCCGTTTTCTTCCATCTGTTGCTGTCTGTTCCACTCTCTGTCCCTCTCTCTCCATCTCTGACGTTCTCTTTTTATCTCTCTTCCTATCTCTCTCAAAGCTGCCGAATTTTAAGCTTCTATATGCGTTCGCAGTGCGGGAATAAACTTTCCAACCTCAAAAACACGCCCACCTATGCTTGTAATTTCGGAAAGTTTTACGTGGTGCGTGAAACCCCCCCTGGCACCTTCCCCCCCCCCTCACCACACCGCTAAAAACGTGTTACACCGCTTTTGCGTGTCGTATAATATTAATCAAAGTTTTAATCATCCAACCTTCACCACCCTGAATTCCATCATTATTATTATTAGCATCTTGTTCTTTTTCATCTTCTTATTCCTCTTCTACTTCTTCTCCTTCTCTATCATCTTCTCCTGCTTTTTTTTCTTCTTTCATAATGGCAAAGCCTTTGTCTGTTCCTTTCCTGATAAGGTATCACCACAGCAATCCTTTCAATGGCGTATGAAGGCGATAAAACTTTTTCTCCAATTCAATGAAGTATAAGAGCATCAAACCTTGTTCAATATATCGATAGACTTTACATTATTGTTTAAAAAATCCGCACTATTCCTGTATTTTTATCACCCTATTTCATCTCATTATAATCAAACTATCATTATGGTTTCCAATGGAACTATCTATTGTATTAAAAAACTTTTGGCGCATTCCTTTCTACTGTCCTTCCACCACTGTGTGATTTGTTGTGGAATCTAGAGAAAACTCACACTGATACAAGTCTGTTGCAATGATACTGTACTCCCAAACGATACAGTACTGAGCAAGCAAGCGGTGCTTTGCGCTGCACGGGATAAATTCAAAGGAATAATTAGAGTGAAGTTATAATATTCTCATAATTTAATAATAGTTAAAAAAACGCTCTCTGTACAAAATAGCTCTCTGAGTTAGAAAAATTAAAATTTCATAGTCCAAAGTAATAATAATTATAATTATTCACAATATTAATATGCAATGCAGTTTTGTGAAATGGAATTGAAAATACAACACACTTGTAATTTGCTTCAAACAAATTTCTTTAATTCGCCCAATATTTAAGAAAGAAATTTGAAGCTCAAGTTCTTCATTGTCTTGTCGAGTATAACCATGCTAAATGTTGATTTATCGAACTTTAGACGATATAATTCGTAATCTTAAAAAACAAAATGACGGATTACTGGAGAACTGAGAAGAATTCGACATTTTTCTAATGATATTTTCGGTTTGTTTTAGGTTGTAGAATTCCGTGGCGGTGATAGAATCGCTGATTTCTGTGAATCACTATAATGTAGAATCAACTTTGATTTGTGATAAATTCAAAGCAACCCTTCATAGGAACCCGTTACCATTATTCCTTAACATAATAGTCAAGTCAGTCAAGGGGAACAGAACTGTAGAAAGATTTTCGAAGCTTTCACGAAGAGGAAAATTGAAAGAGGAAAAGTTTTCAATAATTGAATGTCAATGGAATTGTCTGTCTGGAAAAACTATACAGAAACCTTTCTATTAGGTTATCTGAGGGGTTGAAGTTGGGGACACTGTATAGAGAAGAAGAGAACTGCGAAAAATTTATAGAAAGGGTGAAGAAGAGACAGAAGAAGAAGAAGAAGAAGAAGAAGAAGAAGAAGAAGAAGAAGAAGAAGAAGAAGAGAGAAGGAGAGAAGAAGGAGAAGAAGGAGAAGAAGAAGGAGGAGGAGGAGGAGGAGAAGAAGAAGGAGAAGAAGAAGAAGAAGGAGGAGGAGAAGAAGAAGAAGAAGAAGAAGAAGAGGAAGAAGAAGAAGAAGAAGAAGAAGAAAAAGATGATGAAGAAGAAGAAGAAGATGAAGAAGAAGAAGAAGAAGAAGAAGAAGAAGAAGAAGAAGAAGAAGAAGAAGAAGAAGAAGAAGAAGAAGAAGAAGAAGAAGAAGAAGAAGAAGAAGAAGAAGAAGAAGAAGAAGAAGAAGAAGAAGAAGAAGAAGAAAAGAAGAAGAAGAAGAAGAAGAAGAAGAAGAAGGAGAAGAAGAAAAAGAAGAATAGGAGGAAGAAAAAGAAGAAAGAAACAAGTGTGCATTGAAAGAAATCGTAACTTTTTGTGTTCGATCAGTTAAAACTTTTATCTTTACGCCACGGTGGGTTGCGAAGCCCAAACTTGGTGCTGCACTGTATTGTAGCCGAAGAATTGACTTTTGTTATCTTTGATAGCGAATGGAAAAAGCGTTGTTTTCGGGAGAGGGGTGCCCCCCTATAGACCCCCTCTCCACATAACCGTAGATTCAGTGTCTGTTCCAGTTTAAGAAGACATTTGAAAGCAACGAGGGGGGTAGATGGAGAAGGAAAATAAAATCCGGAGAGAAACAAAGAGAGAGAGAAAAGGGGGAAAGAGATACAGAGAGAGAAAGAGCAAGAGAGAGGGGGTGAGAGAGCATGAACAGCGATAAGGAACAATGTAAAAGATGGATTCAAAGACATGGAAACATTAATTATTATGATATAAGAAAATATCATGAAGGAGGAGGATTAAAGAAAAACATGAAATAAGAAAGATAGAAGAAAAGGAGAGAAAGAGAGAGGAGAGAGAGAGAGGAAGAAGATAAAAAGACGAAGAGGAGGAGAATTCCAGATAAAAAGAATGAAGCATGATTTGAATTTGAAAACTGTATAAAGGAAAAAGGAGAATAGAACAAGAGGAGGAGATGGAAAAAAAGAGAGAGAGAATCGATAGACAGAAAATAGAAAAAGGAGAGCGATGAAGATGTGAATAGAGGAGAAGATGAAAGGAGAAAATAAGTGAAGGTAGAAGGTTACGAAGAAGTTGGGGTGGAAAGGAATGATATAGATGTCGACTTTGAAATTTCATAAAATAAAGAAGAGGGGTCTGGAAGGGATGAAAAAGAGGAAGAGAAAAAGGAGATTATGATGGGGAAGAACGAAAAGATGATAATGGAAGAGAATAAAATAAGGAACTTTAAAATAGAATACTATTGTAACATGATTTTTGTTTATAAGTTGAGATTAGGTGATAATTCAAACAAGAAAAAAATAGTTTGTTAATAATGGGAGTAATAATAATCGGTTAGTAATAAATAATATTACTTTAAATAGTAACAAATCTTCATTTTATCTCAATATATCTTTTTCACTCTTTTTTCATATCTTTATCACTGGTTCATCACAATTCACAATACATCACATTCTCTAGATCACATTCGATTCTAACTCGCGAAGTAGAACCATTAAATATTCACCTTTGGTATTCAAATTGAAGTGCTCTCTCATAATCTGCTAATGAATGCTGGTTGCATAAAAGAAGATATCGTCCGAACTCTAATTATTGCTGGAATATTTATCGAGAAAGTAACCTCCATTCATTTCGTGAATAATTCATTCCGAGTCCTGGATGAATTTCTAGTGTTCACTGATTGCTTTCTGGCTTCATTTTGGCGGTTTCGGTTCGTTTGGTAGCTATTCTCTCTATTTTCACGACGACGATTCTAGTTCATGAGTGCTTTCTCCACGTTTTTACAATTTCGTTTCATTCTATTGCTTTTACTGTGTTGATTTTTCCTCGAATTTCCTCTCCATTTTGTTGCTTTTTGGCTTTATTTTAAGGATTTTACATTCCATTTCCATCTATTGATTTTCTGTTGCTCTATCTCTATTTCGATGGTTTTACATGATTGTGTTCTATGTTGCTTTTCAGTTTATGTTGTATTAATTTAAAATGAAAAACACAAATAAAAGATTTTAGAACGGTTCTACAATCTCAATAGTTTTATAATATTATTCTTCTACACATATTGTGGTGTCTGATAAATCATTGTCATTGTTGGAAAAAAGCATTTCCAGACAATCCAATGTTTTTCCTATTTCTATTATGTATTTCTTTTTTTTGCCTTGTTACTTGTTTGATCCTCCATTGCTACGCCAATGGCAGGCGTTCACCTTCCGTTCAACTCCCAATCTCAGCGCTCGTATCTATTTCTTTTCCTTGTTTGATCCTCCATTGCTATGGCGTTTGTAGAAACCTTCTTCTTCTTCATTCCTTCAATTTTCTTCATATTATGTGATGCCCTTTTGCCGTCTCCAACCATATTCCCAATACGCCTAGCAAGAAAAAGGACTTGAGTATACATCGGCTATGTACACAGTGGCTGAGCTTGTTCTTGACCAGAACTCAAAAAAATGTGTGTCTCAAAAGAGTCAAAGGGCGCAAAGTTTGACCTTTCCACTTGGTTTTTCTGCTCTTTGGTTTTTTCTTCCACTTCTTATTTTTCTTCTTCTTCTTTTCCTCTTCTTTTTGTTCTCAATGTTCTTCTTCCTGTTATTTTTCCTTTCTCTCTCTCTTTTAGCAGAGCTTTTATGCTTTCTTTCCTTTTTCTTAGTTATTTTATTCCTCTACTCTCCCAAAGTTGAGTTATACTTTCTGCTGCTTGCTATGGGCGCTGGCTTACTGTTGAATACAAAACCAAAAACCATGAATATTTCGCAAAAATATTAAATTGAATATTAAATTTTTAAAAAATTTGAAATTTTCCTCGAATTTGGCGACGAAATTAAACTTACTCCCAATTTACCTTGAAAATTTTTCAGGCGAAAATATTGGTATTGAAGAATACTGGTTAGCTTCTATAGTCCGATTCACGTCAAGAAGTCAGCATTGTTTATATGAGGAGCATTGATGCCAAGTTTCATTGAGAGAGAAAGAGAAAACTGCACCAAACGTGTTTGTTGGGACTGTGTGCGGCAACTATGCACAGTGCGAATAGGATAGAGACATCAGCAACTGCCTTGTGCTGAACAAGGATAGCAAACTCCCATCTAAGCAATGCTGTACTTCTTGACGTGAATCGCACTATAGGAAGATTCTGGTGATTCCTTCTAGGAATTCTATGATAATTCTCGTTGTGATATGATTTCTGGGGACTATTCGGAAAATTAGTTGATAAGTTATTGATGGAAAATTTCAGATATTGTCGGTTAAGAGTTCCGGGAAACTTGTAAATTCATGTGGTGTGGTAGGTGAAACTTGGAAAGATAGTTGATGAATTATCAGTACCAAAAAGCTAGATATTGGTGTTGGAGAGCTCCGGGAAATTGGAAAATTCTGTGTAGGGTTATCCTGGAAAACAAGTTGTAAAATTATTGGTAGGAAAATTGCCAAGGTGGGCGAGGGTTGGAAAAACTCATGCAAATAATGGAAAGTTCAACATAAGGAAACGAAGTTCCTGGAAAAGCCTGCGAATGGAAATTTTCACCGGAAAATTAGATTTATAGAGGCGCCGCAGTCGGTAATTTGAAAGGATCATCCATAATTCAGTAGTAAATCATGTGTGTGGCAGATCCTTTGCTCTCTCTCCCCCTCTCTCTCTTCTCTCTCTCTTTTTCCTGGATCTTCGCCTTCTCTTTCTCCTTTATTTTTCTTTCTCTTCTTTTCCAGATCCTTTTTCTCTCGAAAACAGCATATTCAATTATTGGGAGGTAGAAGAAGAATGATGGAGGGAAATAGGGAGGATGATGAATTTAGAGGGATGGATGGAATAAAAAAGAATGGAATAGAATGAAAGAATAAAATAATTATGGAATAGTATAGAAGGATGAGGAGGTCAGTAGGTTATGAAAGTATGGGAGAGAATGAAAGCAATTGAAAAATACGATAGCCACTCTTCATAATAAGTTATTTATCAATTCTTCGTGAAGGGCCTTTACTGTGGAATTTATGTATGCAATTATTTCCTTAAAAAACATGCTTTCTGTGTACTTACTATTGATTTATTACGCCAATTAATTATGTAGGCCTACTGAAATATGCCCCATCTGCTGTTTTGTTTCTAGGTATTTTGTATTGTTTGATAGATATTTATGAAATTAATATTCTTTCATTTGGAAACAAGCAATGAATCATTCCAATAAAATTTCAGAATTCAAAAACAAAGTAGATATCCTTGTATTACAGTATTCAGAATTAATGAGATATTCTTGTAATCCGAAATAAATTATTGACTTGTCTATACATCCGATCCTGTTTGTTCATGGAATTCCATCAAATTTGAACGTTTCTTCCAGGCTATGTCACTCTCTGTACACTCTGTGTCAGAGTAGATTGTAATTTTGAAAATTGTCAAACTCTTTTTTTTATAATTTTTCAAACTAATCTGATTTGTCAACCGAAAACTGATGCTACCTTGCGGCAGTATATGGTAATAACTTTTTACAACTAATTTCAAACAGTCGCCTCGGGGTACAGTGTCTTATTAATATTTTGTGGCGAGTGTTGCTCCCGGTTTATAATTCCAGAGATGTCCTAACGGGAGGAAGCACAATATGTGGAGAAGAGTTCGTTTGGAAGAGAGTGAGAGAGACTGACAGAGAGGGAGGGAGAGAGAGAGAGAAGTGTAGACCACACCCTGACACAAACGTGTTCATCCACACATGAATAATCTCATGAGAGTGGTTTTTAGGGAGGTGAAGGTTTTGGTTTTTGAAGGGGGTAAAGGAAAGGTTTGGAACTGGTTGGTGGAGGATTGGGGGAGTGCAGAACAGGAAGAAGGGGAGTAGGAGAAGAAGAACAGGAGAATGAGAAGAAGAAGGGGAGAAGAAGAGGAATGAAAGAGGAGAAGAAGAGATGAGAGTGGAAGAAAAGAGAAGAGGAGAAAGAAGAAGATGATGAGGAAGAAAGAGAAAGAGAAGAAGAAGGGGAGAAGAAGAGGAATGAAAGAGGAGAAGAAGAGATGATGAGAAGTGGAAGAAAACGATGAAAGTGCAGAACAGGAAGAAGAGTGAGGAGGAGAAGAACAGGAGAAAGAGAAGAAGAAGGGGTGAAGAAGAGGAATAAAAGAGGAGAAGAAGAGATGATGAGAAGTGGAAAAAAACGATGAAAAGACAAGACAAGGGTAAGATAATGAAGAAAGATGAGGAGCTGAAGACGAGAGATTGGGTGACGAATAGGAGGAAAAGAGAAGAAGAGAGAGAGAAAAATGAGAAAAAAGGAAGAAGAGAAGGAGGAGAAGATATGATGAGAAATGGAAAAAAATATGAAAAGATAAGACAAGGGTAAGATAATGAAAAATAATTGATTAGAGATTAGGAAACGAATAGGAAAAAGATTTAGGAGAAGAAGAGAAGAAGAAAAAGAGAAAGAGAAAATAAAAATAAAATAAGAATAAGGAAATGAGTAGAAGAAGAAGAAAAATGAAGAAAAGAGAAAGATGAAAAGATGAAGAAGAGGAAAAGGAGATAATGATAATAAGAAGAAAAAAAAAGAGAGAAATAAATAATAAGAGAAGAAAAAAGAATAATAGAACAAAGAGATTAAGAAATAAATAAAACAAGATGAAGAAAAAAAATGAAGAAAAGGAAGAATAGGAAAAAAAATAAATTATCAAAGAATGGAAGATGAGATGAAGGAAGGAGAGAGAAGAAGAAAATTAGAAAAAGAGGAGAAGAAGAAGAGATGATGAAAAATATGAAAAGAAGACAAGGAAGATAATAGAGAGTGAAAGTGAGATGAGAGAAACGAATAGAAGAGAGAGAAGAAGACAAGAAGAATGAAAGAGAAGAAGAAGAGATGATGAGAAATATTAAGAAGAAGAAGATGAAGAGAGATGGAGACAGATGAAGAGGAGGAAGAATAACAGCCGAAGACAGAAGAAGAAGGACTATGATAACAGAGAAACGTTAAAATCGCTCGTAACATGTATATGAGCTGGTGAGTGTGAGGTGGAGTTGGTAACAGGTAGCAGGGAATATGTCGCAGAAAATTAATTTTAACTGGGCTACTGGTCCCCCTTTTCCCCCCTCCCGGCAGACGGTGGGGGGAGGGGGCGTTTAAGCGAATTCGCTGACATACTGGATTAGTGGTAAGAGCTGTTAACAGCTGCCTTTGGGCGACGCTCTGGTCATTTCGGTGTAATGGGGAATTCGGTGACATTTCGGCGCCCTTCGGACTCAGAGGGGCGTAATAATATTCTGTTGAGTGGTCAAGAACGTTGGGAATGATTACTGTTTCTAATATCAGCATGTGTACTGGAATATAGTGCTGTGTTTAACACTATGAACGTACGAACGCTACGAAACATCACTAGTATAGTAGAATTTTTTAATTTGGTTTCCGAATGAGGAGACATATTATAGCAGGATTAATTTGAATTGTCAGGTAACAGCTGTTTCGGCAATAAGGAAACTGTGATTTTGACACAATAATCCAAAGGCTTAAAAGTCTTAAAGACCTCCAAAGTCTTTAGAAGACCTTTCAAAGAATACCTTTTTAAAAGACCTTTTCAATAATCTGCGAGATTCAGCATTTGTAGGTTATGTATTGTGATATTGATTTTCGAAACAGCTGTTTTCTGACAAGTTAAATTGATCCTGCTATATTATTATATTCGTTGGATATTCACACAAAAACACCTAAACACTTGCCTGTTTCCATGGATTCCATAAATACAATGACTTTATTTAACTAGAAATATATTGCAATGTCAGCTGTTATGAATTCATAATAAAATCCACTAATTGTCAGGTGATAGAGCATAACGTCAGCTGTTTATTGAATAACAATCATTCGCCATCCGCCAAACTAAAAAAAATCCAGCCTACTACTCAAGATTGATGTCAAATGTAAAAGATGGATATTTCATTGAATTCCATACTATAAATAATCAGCTATTAGTTCAAGGTATTTTCTAATTTTTTTGGATGATTGATGAAATTAGATAAAACGTATAATTATGTAAGGATAGGCGTACACCGGTTAGTCAATACAAGACGAGGTTAGGCAAGTTTATTCACAGTAATTCACATAGTTGCTTATGAAGCAGCACACACCGATGCAATGACTAATCGGTGTGTGTTGCTTCATAACCAACTATTTGAAGTACTGTGACTAAACGTGACTGATCTCGTCTTGTCTTGTCTTAACTAACCGGTGTACGCCTAGCCTAAGCTATATATGACTTGAGCAACTTTGGTTAGTGTAGGCTACCTATTGTGTGTGTTTTTCAAGCGACACACGAACGCACATTCACAAGCATGTGACAACCTTATTGACCGCCATGATGTGTGGGCTTGTGCCACCATTGGGGTTTTCCACGCTTTTCCAGGGGTTTTCCAGGCGGTGTTTGTGGAAATGGCCAAGGTCGCTATATACTCAATCATTGCCAGCCTTTATAACCGCGTCCCTTCATATATTGGCTTAGTACGGCCACACACTACATCACTTTCACTTATTTTCGCTTTTTTATTGCTGTCTCTCTCATTCTCTTTCGTATTTTCCCTCTCTTTTCGCTTCACTTTCACTTTTTCTCGTTCCCATACATCGTCTCCCGAAGTTCTTCATTCCTTTTCTAATCTTGTCGCCAAAATAACACTGGGTCATTTTGATGAGGCATAACATAAGTCATCTTAACAGAACGTTTCCCTTCGTCATCTTCCCTTCGTTTGGTTAACGTCCGTTTAGACGTTATCTCGTCCTTTTAAACGCAAAGACGTCATTTCACAGTGGTTTAATTTAAAAGGATTTGCGTGCAACTGGCCATTATTCTCATACATTGTAATTATACTGTACCATATAATTCTATTCCTTATAAGGCTAGGCGTGCACCGGTTAGTCAAGACAAGACAAGACGAGATTAGTCACGTTTAGTCACAGTACTTCACATAGTTGCTTATGAAGCAACACACACCGATTAGTCATTGCATCAGTGTGTGCTGCTTCATAAGCAACTATGTGAGTTACTGTGAATAAACGTGACTAACCTTGTCTTGTCTTGACTAACCGGTGTACGCCTAGCCTTAAGGTCAGTTCTCCCAATTAAAGAAATGCCTATTTAATGTGATTTATGCCCGGTTTTTCAGTCGTTCAATAAACTATTGAATCGATAAAAAAAATGTTGCATTTGAAAAGACATGGTTATTGATTCAATACTTCTATTGGATCCATAAACAAATATATGCTCAAATTTTTAGTTAAAATTTCAATATTTTCTTGTATCTTTCGTGTTCTTGTGTTGTGCTTGTGGTTTATGAACTGCAAAAAGAAATTCTTTCAAATTCAAAATCATTAGGTTATCACGGCGATGGAAAACCTTTCTGACAAAAGCCATACGCTAAATAATAATAAATATATATATATATATATATATATAATGCATAACTCTGTACTGAAATGAAACTATTCTTTATAAGGCGGAAAATTTCCATTCATTTCATTACGTTAGAGAGTTGCGCATATGTCAATTTCCCCATAAATAAAATTAATAGTAATATTAAATTATTATATCATATATTATTTTGAGTGTAATATAAATAAATAGTAAAAAAATCTCAATATTGTAAAAGTTTTGTGAATGTAATAACAGTCACTGTGACCGTTTGGGGCCAAATTTCAGATGCAGGTTTCATATTTTGGAAAAACCCGTTTAAGGTGAATATTCATATGTTCAACCATTATTTAGATAACATAATAAGTGAGAAAACAAAATGGTGTCTAGAGGGGAAACGAAGCATTTTAGGACCCATGTTTAATGAAACTTCTTCATTTTTTTGGTGTCATGAATCAGTATGAGAAGTTTGGCAGATTCCTCCTGAAACACCCTGTATACTTCAATTAATATAATATACTTGAATTATTAATTATTCTATATACCTGAATTTATTAGATTCTGAATCTGTGATCAGGCGCTAGAATTATCTTGACGGTTGTGAGAGATTGAAGACAACTACAAAAAACAAACCTCCAGAGAAGAAAAAGAGCTATCACAGTTGTGCACTAATGATGGTGCAGCAGTGAGACACATCCAGTGAGCGTTAGATTGATGTATTACCAGTCTTTGGAAAAAGCGGTCAGGGATCACAGTGTAGGGAAAGGGATGTCCTTCAGGGACAGACTGAAGGGATAAGGGAACGTATGTGCTAATTACTTGACCCTTAGACTGGACGCCATTAAATCCTGCTTAGTGCCTCTTCCTCTCCTTTATACGTTCTCAATCTGATGTATCTCTCACTCCCTTTTTCTCTCTGTTTCCCTCTCTCTCTTGATCTCTCATTCTATGTAACTCTGTTCCAAACCTTTTGTTCATTTGTCTTCAGCTTTTCGTTTCCACACTACGTTAATGAATTCCTTTTCTTCTATTTTCTTTCAAATTCCAACTATTCAATTTCTATCTATATTTGTATCTCTCTCTCTTTTTCTCTAATTCGCTTTCGCACTCATCCTTAATATTAGTCTTAACCTTGTCCTCTCATTTTCTCCTTTTCGATAACAATTTATTTTTTCCCATTTTGTTTTTCTCCTCAACGTTTTACCAATCTACTACACACTTTTGGTGACGAATTTCTTCCCCCTGTACAACTTCCAGTCAAATAATTATTTGTGAAAGTGTGGAACTACACAGACTTGTACATAACATAAAATGCCATACGCTATAGGTATTTGTCTTTAATCAATAGTCTTGAATCCTTCTATCCAAACACTCTACTTCTTCCTCTTCTTTTTCTTATCTCCTTGTTCGTCTTCTTCTCCTTCTTCTTTTTCTCCTTTATCTTCTTCTCCTACTTCTTCTTCTTTTCGTCCCCTCAGTCTTCGTCTTGCCTTTACCCTTTGATAACAAATTGCTCAAGCCTCACAATCGTTCAATCCAACATGATCGCTCTCCCATTCTTCCCAGATGATTTTTCTTTCTCTTCTCTCTCCTCCCTCCCTCCTCCTTAATAATTCTCCTATCGTTCTCTCTCTACATAATTTCTTATCTTTGTTCTACGGCTGCTTGTCTCCAGCTTACAAATTGGTCAAACCTCTCAATCGTCCAGTCCAACAAAATCCCGTTTCTTTTCCTTGACCGTTCTCTTTTCAACTTTTCTTTTCTCACGGTCTGTTCCTTCTTCTCTCTTCTTATTCCATGGGCTACTATTTCATCTTCTTCTGTGTCTTGTTCTTATTCATGCTCCTTACATCCTTCCGGTAACGAATTGGTCAAACCGCTGAATCGTTCAATCTGAAAATCCCTTTTCGACTTTATCTCTAGATTTCGATTATTTTTCCTCCTTTTTCCTTCTTATTCTTATCTCATTCCACCCCTTCTTCATCATCCATCTTCCAATCCTTCTTTCTCCCCTTAATTCCCTTATCATCCTTTAGGTCCTCATTCGTTCGTCAGTTACAAATTTGTCCAACCTAGATCGTTCGTTGCCAATCCTTCACGACTCAGCTGGGATTACAGATCGCAGTCTTCCTCTTCCTTTTTCCTCTACTTTTTCTCCTTATCCTCCTCCTTCCTCTTTTCCTCCTTATTTTTTACCCCTTTCCCTTTTTCTCGTCTTTCCCTCCTCCTCCTTCATTTTCTTCTCCTTCTTCTTTTCCTTCTTCTCCATTTTCTCCTCCTTCTTCTTTCTTTCTTCTTTTCTTCTTCTCTTCTTTTTTTCTTCCTCCTTCTTCTTCTTCTCCTTCTTCTTCTTTTTCTTCTTCTTCTTCTTCTTCTTCTTCTTCTTCTTCTTCTTTTCTTCTTCTTCTTCTCTTCTTCCTTCTTCTTCTTCTCTTCATCTTCTTTTTCTTCTTCTTCTTCTTCTTCTTCTATCTTCTTATTCTTCTTCTTCTTCTTTCTCTTCCTTTCTTCCATTCTTCTTTTTCTCTTTCCTTCTTCTTCTTCTTCTCCTTCTTCTTCTTCATCTCCTTCTGTTTCCACTTGTTCTTATTATTCTTCTTCTTTATCTTCATCTTCTGTATTTTTCTTCTTCTCCTTTCCCTCCTTCTTTTCTCTCTTCTTCTTCTTCTTCCATCTTTATCTTCTGCTCTCCGATTGGTGGTCATCCCTTGGGACGTACCCTATCCGCCATCCTAATTTGCAATTTTCGACAGATCCAAGCTCAGTTAAGCTTGCAGCTCTGACCTTCACTCGGCTTTATCCTTTGATGCATCAACCTTATCAACAGTTGATTGCCTCTTCTTGAACAATTATTGTTTATTTGAAATGCTATATCTGTAAAACAATAGTATTACTCTGAGAAATTGGTAACCAATTGGAAAATCTATGAACGAATCTGACGTCGATGCAGTGTCGGATAATATGCAATATAATATGCATATATATGAAGTTTGGTTGTTATTTATTGAAGTTTTTCAGTTTATCGATAGATAATTTGACACCTTGTGAGATCGGACTCCCCGACAAATATTTTGTAATATATTTTGTAATATGCATGTATGCAATGTCGGATTACTGCGGATAATATCAATTATTTGATCAATTAATTATTACGTGCAACTAGCAGTTGAGTGTTTCATTAAATATGATTCTCTACTTTAAAATATTTTAAAATATGATTCTCTACTTTGGTATTGGATTTGGTGATGATATACTTAAATCTTGAATTAACGATAATATTTTAAATTGTTTGTTCATACTCTACTCTTAATTAACTAGACCATTCTAGAATCTAGATTGTAGAATTCTAAGAAAAAGAAATTTCATCCTTCAAATACCAATATTCTCCATTTGCACTGCACTGGAACATAATATGTTAGTTGCATTCGCACACAACTCGTATTATTTGAACGCAAATAAAATATAGATTATACTATTTAATTATAATTCAACCAGAAACCTCTTAAATGCCGCTCACCAAAATAAGTGTGTGCTTCTTTATCTAAATGCCATCATGTACCATTATGGTACATAATGGTACCATGATACACCATAATGAGTTGATGACGCAATTGTTCTGGATTCAATACCTAGTGCTTGAATTACCTGTGAAATGTGTTAACAAAATCTCGATTGGATATTCGCCCACCAATAATCATATAACTCACCATATCCAAAATTAAAACAAGCCATATTATTGAAATATCAGAAAACCCACAGCACTCAAATGCTACTAACCGCTTGAATTACCTGTGAAATGTGTTAACAAAATCTCGATTGGATATTCGCCCACCAATATTCATAAAACTCAGCATATCCAAAATTAAAACAAGCCATATTATTGAAATATCAGAAAACCCACAGCTCTCAAATGCTACTAACCAAAATATAACTATGTAACCTAATTAAAACAACTAGCTATAATTGCGGAACCCTTATTTCCAAATGGTGCAAACCAAAATTACAGGTCTGTTCAACGTAATGGAAGCGGTTAGCGTATTGTATTATAGGAATGGACCACATATGGTGGCATTATCCCCTTGCAAACCGTGTTGGAGTTTGATGCAGCTGCCTTGTGCTCCGTGACTATTGTTAGGTCCGTGTCGTGCGCTGTTTATGGAGCAATTGATGTCTCACGACTATTTTGATAACGATTATTGCAGTGATAATTTCAGCAGTGCACTCCTCCCAAATCATGTTTGGTCTACCTACTTGCACGGCTATTCAGGGGATTGGGACACGGTGTTGTCGCTGTACTTTGTTTAGTCTGTTAGTTTAGAACAGAGATTGCAGGTAGAAAAACTTTACTTGAAAGATTGCAGGTGGCAAAAAATCTGTACTTCGTTTAGCCTGTTACTAGTGAACAAAGATTGAAGAAAGAGAGAACGCTGTACTTCGTTTAGTATCTCACTCATTAGCAAAGATTGAAGGTAGAGAAGAAGCTGTACTGCGTTTAGTCTGCTAGTTGTGAACTGAGATTACAAAGAGGAAAAGCTGTACTTCGTTTAGTCTGTTAGTGGAGAACAGATAATTCTTATTTCAGCTTGTATGATGTTGAAAATCTTACGCTATTAAACTAAAATTATATTTAACTTATACGAGTTAACTTATACTAATATTATATGTAACTCGTACAAGCTTTGGAGAATTGGAGAGGTTGAATCCAAACTTGGCAACAATAATAAATAGCATGCTTGCGTTGCTGAGTAGAATGATACAGTATCACGTTGTTTGTATCAAACAGGTTTCTGTTTGTATCAAACAGAAAAATATTCATATCACAAGTAGGCCTATTGAAAGAGTAAAGTATCGGAACGTTCATTTAATTTGGGGGATGGCGAATGACTTTCATTTAACATTTCCATGGTAACGGTTAATGTTCTGTTGATTTCTTTACAAATTTGCTTTTTATGATCTGTTGAATTTTTTTCACTATAACATGTAAAAATCTTATAAAGGGTTGGTGAAAAGTTTGGAAACGGCTCAATATTTCTTATACAAAGGTAATTTGACAGTGGGTGACATTGGGGATCATACTAAAATTGATAATGCCACTTTACTGTGACTTGTCCTCTACCGCCCACTCCTCAACCACATCCCACGCTTTTTCTTCCTCCTCCATCTCCCGTTCTTACCCGCCTAACTCTTCCTCTTCCTTTTCCTCCTCCTCATAATCATCATTCGCCTTTAAAAACCCACAGACTTCGAGAGACTTGGCAAGCTTTCCAATAAATAATTCATGGATTTCCTCCTAATCAATTTGTAGATTAGATAGAGTATGATTAGAGTCGTTTGCATTCAAACCTGCTGAAAAAGATGAAGAAGAAGAAGAAGAAAAAGAAGAAGAAGAAGAAGAAAGAAGAAGAAGAAGAAGAAGAAGAATGTGAAGAATAATCTCCATCGAAGAACAAGCTTTATTGGCAGATGGCCCCTTAAAACCCACCCCTCCCCACCACTCACAAATTTCCTTTTTTCCGACGTAAGAAACAATTCCCTCATCTTGGCATCGATGATGATTTATGCAATTTTTTCTCTTAGTCTGCTTCACATTCATCAAGGTATTTTCAATTCTTTTGTCCCCTAATTCACGGGATAATCTTCTGGAACGTAGAGGTGCTGAAAATTGTTTTTGTCTTCTTGTTAGAGCTTTGTTTGTTTTGAAAGAAATTCATATTTTCAGTCTTTGAGTAGTTGTGAAGGTGATATTGTGGTAGTTATCCATAATAAATGAAAAGTCAAGATGTTGTCAAACCACTGATTTATTAGAAAATCGAGATACCGGTTTCGGTTGTTACACCATTATCAATTTCCGGTAAACTGAAAATTTAACGTACAGAGCAGCAGTATTTATACTAACGGTAAAGCACCGCTATTGGTAGACGCTCCAGCCAATGACCGTGAACGGCTGCCATTGGCCTAGACAATGGCCATCCTAATCGGGGAGGAGCTTGTCTAGGCCAATGGCAGCCGTTCACGGTCATTGGCTGGAGCGTCTACCAATAGCGGTGCTTTACCGTTAGTATAAATACTGCTGCTCTGTACGTTAAATTTCCAGTTTACCAGAGATGATAATGGTGTAACAACCGAAACCGGTATTTCGATTTTCTAATAAATCAGTGGTTTGACAACATCTTGTCTTTTCATTTATCATATTTTCAGGTTCAATTCCATGAGAAGAATTTTGGAATTACTATATTTATTCACCATGTTTTCTTTTGTATTCATCCATTCCTTAGACTAGGTTCATTTGTTTTTGTATTTCATTTTCAATTTTCACAATGTAATTGTGTATCGAACTGTGAATAATATCCAATCTATTTTCCTCATCCACATAAGAATGAGTCTATTAAATATTAAATAATGATATGAAATATATTTAATCAAATATTCTGATAATTGAAAATGCATGTTCCCTTTAGCAATGTGTTCTTATCCGCTAGAAGCATCAATTGTTGAATATCTTTATGTCTAAATATTCATTACAGGAATTTCCAAACACTACTACCAACCGTGGCGAAGCTTGGTATGCTTATTTGGTCATCGCCGGGTATATTTCCTATAGGACTACCAACAATCCTGATGCACTGTAGTACAAAATTGTCAATAAAGTTTATCAAGAATTGATAGACTTCAACCATTCCTGTTGAAATTCGAATGTACCAGATCACTCAAAAAGGAAATCCAAGCCTCAAGCTCCCTAAACGAACTGAATAGAAAGAAAGCTCCGAATCAAATCACCATATGAATGACATTGGTAGACTTGAAAGAAACATTGAAGTTTCTCCCCTGGAGATGTTTATCCGTCAGACAAAAACAAGTTTGGAAAATCCTCTACAAAGGCGAAGAAAATTGAGGAAAAACCCCGCTTACTAAGGGAAAAATTCCCTAAGATTCCGTAGAAGGAATGACGACGGTTTTCGGCTTTACGGTTCTCTCATGTATTTCTATATATTTTCGTTTCCAATACGGATTTGAATACTGGTAATAACGTATAATTCAATGCTGAGGAATGCGAGGGAAAACGTTGCAAAACTCTGTCTTTAGCTGTCGTTTGGAGGAAAATCGAAATAAATCGTCAAACGGTTTTTCCGGGAAGGATTTTCTTCTCATCGTATCGCTGTGTTTCATTTTCATAATCCACGCTGTAAGATGGCGGATTGAAATCCGTTCCTCATTCTGTTTCGCTTCTAAAATGATGAAAAGGAGGAATTTGTTTTGGTTTTGGTTGAGGATTTAGGTGAATCAGCAGAAATGTAGAGAGGCCTTACGTACCTTTGGAAAAGTACTAAAATGAACAGTATTGATTACTGATTTGATCGTTCTTTTCAATTTCAAGAAGACTGAGATGGACATTCCAGATTTGGAAAAGTGTTTATTATGAAAGTTATTGGAAAATTGAGATTGTTTATAGAACATTCAGTTGAATAGTTCAATGCTAATAAATTCGAGAAATGGGTTTTCTATGAAAGAGTTCTTTACACCTTTGAAAAAATACAAAAATGAACTGAATAGATTACTGGTTTTTCGCTGTTTTCGAAGTCTGAGATGGATATTCAAGTGTACAAAGAGAATGTTTTAGTATGAAAATTATTGGAAAATTAAGAATGGTGACAAGACCTTCGTTTGGATAGTTTCATGCTAATGCATTGAGGAAAAACATTTTGAAAATTTCACAATGTAATTGTGTATCGAACTGTGAATAATATCCAATCTATTTTCCTCATCCACATAAGAATGTGTCTATTTATTATCAAATAACAACATGAAATATATTCAATCAAGTATTCTGATAATTGAAAATGCATGTTCTTTTTAGCAATGTGTTCTTATCCGCTAGAAGCATCAATTGTTGAATATCTTCATGTCTAAATATTCATTACCGGAATTCGCAAACACTACTAACAACCGTGGCGAAGGTTGGTATGAACCATTTGGTCATCGCTAAATATTTCCTATAGGACTACCAACAATCCTGAGGCACTGTAGTACAAAATTGTCAATAAAGTTTATCAAGAATTGATAGACTTCAACCATTCCTGTTGAAATACAAATGTACCAGATCACTCAAAAAGGAAATCCAAGCCTCAAGCTCCCTAAACGAACTGAATAGAAAGAAAGCTCCGAATCAAATCACCATATGAATGACATCGGTAGACTTGAAAGAAACATTGAAGTTCCTCCCCTGGAGATGTTTATCCGTCAGACAAAAACAAGTTTGGAAAATCCTCTACAAAGGCGAAGAAAATTGAGGCAAACCCCCGCTTACTAAGGGAAAAATTCCCTAAGATTCCGTAGAAGGAATGACGACGGTTTTCGGCTTTACGGTTCCCTTATGTATTTCTATATATTTTCTTTTCCAATACGGATTTGAATACTGGTAATAACGTATAATTCAATGCTGAGGAATGCCAGGAAAAACGTTTCAAAACTCTAGATGTCTTAAGCTGTCGTTTGGAGGAAAATCGAAATAAATCGTCAAACGGTTTTTCCGGGAAGGATTTTCTTCTCATCGTATCAGCTGTACTTCATTTTCATAATCCACGCTGTAAGATGGCGGATTGAAATCCGTTCCTTATTCTGTTTCGCTTCTAAAATGATGAAAAGGAGGAATTTGTTTTGGTTTTGGTTGAGAATTTAGGTGAATCAGCAGAAATGCAGAGAGGCCTTACGTACCTTTGAAAAAGTACAGAAATGAACAGTATTGATTACTGATTTGGTCGCTGTTTTCAATTTTAAGAAGTCTGAGATGGACATTCAAGATTTGGAAGAGCGTTTATCATCAAAGTTATTGGAAAATTGAGATTGTTTATAGAACATTCAGTTGAATAGTTCAATGCTAATAAATTCGAGAAATGGGTTTCTATGGAAGAGTTCTTTATACCTTTGAAAAAGCACAAAAATGAACTGAATAGATTACTGGTTTGGTGGCTGTTTTCGAAGTCTGAGATGACATTTAAGTTGTGAGAGTGTTCTATTATGAAAATTATTGGAAAATTAAGAATGGTGACAGGACCTTCGTTTGGACAGTTTGATGCTAATACATTGAGGAAAAACATATTGAACATTTTTTCCCTCTGCAGTTGATTTTCCGAAAAAATCTTTCTCTTAAAAAACTTGTTTTTCAACCGTTTTTTTGGCATTGCACTGTTCAGTTGTTCAAATTTCAGTCAAAGGCCCGTTTAAACTAAATTCAACAAAACGTAGTTTTTAAACTGGTTTGAACTGACTATTAATACTATCCTGTATCAACAGTTTGAACCAAATAGGAACTACGATTATTTAGACTTAGATTAAACTGAGATGATCCATATATAGAAGTAAAAGTTTAGTCAAAAGTGTATGGATATCGCAGGTACTGAATCAAATCCACCTGATGTATTTAGGTACACAGATTCCAATCAAGTAAAGAATGTCGGAAATTCTCCAACTTTTCCCACTGTAACAATGCAATCTGTGTTACTAAGTTATTATACGAATCGAGAGTGTTACATATAGGGTTGTGTGTGTTGAGTATATCTTGTGTGTGTGAATGTTGAGTTAGATGTACATGTGGGCTGAATTACTCTGGAAAACAATTCCCCTGAAGAATTCTAATTATTTCAACAAGCGAAGGAATTGAAGCAGAGCTTGTTTTGGGGGAAAAATTTCGAATACTTTTCAACAAGAGCTGCTGTGTAGTTGTTATTCCCATTCCTACTCTATCTTGTTTTTCACCTCACATTCTTCTATTCCACTGCTAAAACTTGTACATTCTCTCTGGTTCTTCTTCTTTTTCTTTTTCTTCTTCTTCTTCTTCTTCTTCTTCTTCTTCTTCTTCTTCTTCTTCTTCTTCTTCTTCTTCTTCTTCTTCTTCTTCTTTTCTTCGTCGTCTTCATCCTTCTTCTTCTTCTTCTTCTTCTTCTTCTTCTTCTTCTTCTTCTTCTTCTTCTTCTTCTTCTTCTTCTTGTTCTTCTTCTTCTTCTTCTTCTCTTCTTCTTCTTCTTCTTCTTCTTCTTCTTCTTCTTCTTCCTCTTCTCCTCCTTCGTCTTCTTGTTCTTCTTCCTCATCTTCTTCTTCATCGATTTCTCTTTGTTACTCTAAATCCACTACAAAAGTGAAGTTTAGGAGGACAATAAGAATAGAATAGAATGACTCATTTATTTTTCAGACGTGGCGAAGTTTGGACAATGATGTCCACTCTACCACTTTACCAATGAGGTGAGCAGTGAGAATTAGATGAAAAGAGCCTTGCTTTATTCCACTCAACGTGAAGGATATCAATAAAAATTATAGCAAGGACAGTGAATGATACAAAAGTGGACCTTATAGGGCCTAGGTGTTTTAGTACTGGCTCCAGCTACCAGAAACAGGGTTCAGGGGATGGAAGGAGCATTCCAAAAAACCGTCAAGGGGTGGGGAATGGATTTTTGGGCCGTTTTAAAGGCCAAACTCGAACTCGCTCCCCTGTTGGTAGTGGCAACGCTCTGTTAGTAAAGTTGCTTCGGATGAAAGGGTAAGAGAGGGGCAACTGACTCAGAGTTTAGACAGATGTTTGGCCAGATTTTAACGTAAAATCCGTTTCATCTCGGTCTCCCTCTTTCTCTCCCTCTTCTTCTTTCTCTTCCTCTCCCTATTTATCTCTACGTGTCTCTTCCTCTTCATCTTTCATTCCTTCACTTATTCCCTCTTTTGCTATTTCTTTTTCCTCTCTTCCTCTTTTGCTCCCTTCTTCTCTACTAGGTGAGACTTTTCCCCTTCTCCTCTTTCTAGTCTCTCCCTTTTTTCTTCCTTGTTTTATATCTCATGCTCCTCCTCGTTTTATTATTTTTCTTTCCCTATTCTTCTTCATACCCCTCTTTCTACTATTTGTCTCCTCTTTTCTCTTCTTCTTCCTTATCATGGTTTTCCTTTTTCGTCTTATACTTACACATATATATTTCTGTTATCCTCATTTCTTTTCTTCATTTTCTTTTTTTAGTATTTCTCTTCTCTTCTTCCTCTTAAATTATTCCCTCCTCCATCCTTTTCGACTGTTTCAGTTATTTCTTTTCATGTTTCTCTTCTCAACAATCCCATATTCTCCCACATATTCTTTTTGTTATACATTCCAAATTTAGATTTCTCTTCCTTTTCTATCCATCCGAACTCTGTTTATTTCCCTTTAGCATCGTTCTTTCCTTTTCCTCCTATGTTTTCCTCTCAATTCGTCTTCCTTTATTGTCATCTTCTTTTTCTACTCTTTTTCCTCTCCTTCAATTCTTCCTCCGTATCTTCCTTCTCCTCGTCCTCCCTCTTCCTCCTCCTCCTCCTCCTCCTCCTCCCTCCTCCTCCTCCTCTCCTCCTCTCCTCCTCCTCCTCGTCCTCCTCCTCCTCCTCCTCCTCCTCTTCCTCCCTCTTCCTCCTCCTCCTTCTCCACCTCCTTTTCTCCCTCCTCCTCCTCCACCTTCTCCATCTTATCTCCCTCTCCCTCCCCCTTATGCCCCTCTTCCCCTCTAGTCTCTCCCCCTTTTCCTTCTTGTTCCGATACCTTTCTACTATCCCTCCGCTTTCTCTCTCACTCCCACTCTCTCTCTCCCACTCTCTCTCACATACACTCTCTTTCCTTCAGTGAATAAATCGTCGACCCTTGTTCAGGCAAAAACCGACGCCTCCCAAAAAAACTTGTAGCTACAGCTCTATCATGCTGGAATGCCGTTTTTTGTTTCAGCTACTGCCAGCTTTTCACTCTTGTATTGCCGCTGCTTTCCGAATTTCGTGCAGTTTTTCACTGTACTTTCAATCCTTCTTTAGTATTTTGAAGCTCGCGCAATGTTTTAAAAATTTTCAATTCAGTATTAGTAATTCCGGTGTAATTTTTGAAGAAAGATCTTTCAATTCTGCTGGCCGAATCCTGTGAAATTTAAGAAAAATATTACTGTATGTTTCGATTGTGGGCCATTTCTTCTGAACGAACGAGAAATCATTTCGCTCTTGCATAGTTGAATAATTCTCTAATCCTAATTAGTTCAGTTTGTTTTCGGTCACGAATGTTGCTGTCCTAATATATCATCTACCAGACATATCTGGTAGACATATACCAGCAATCTATCTGCAATCGGTCTATTCAATTACTCATTCATTCAGCGATACAGATACAAAAATCATTATATGAATTGAGAGAGAAAAACAGACTTAGCCATTACTGTTCCTCTCTCAATTTTTTATGAATTATGTTGTCCAAAATAAGGTTATGTTTTCACCACTCTCCAACGCAGGAATAAGCGGTCCAGAAACATATATATTTTTTAAGTTCAGTTAATTAATTTCCCTTTCTGAATAAATAATTACAAACAATATACAATGTACAAAATTTATCGTGATATTCAATGAAAAATTAGGCAAATCAGCAATAATAACTTATATCTAAATATATACCATAATACTCAATGTCACTAATAATACAATTTTAAAGTAGAAATGATTATTTCCATGCCTGAAATTTCATTAAAAATTAGGCTACCATCAGAAATCTGAATATATGTAAGTCTGAAAATATTGTATGAAAATATTGTAAGTCTGAAAATAATGTATCTGAATTTATTCAAGTTGCTGAGAATTTTAAATTATTCAACAATGTAAAGTTTATATTGAAGAAAGATACAACGGGCTTATTTCTAAATCTGTTTCTATTACCATCTGTAAAAATAGTTCAAATCTATAGCAGGATCCTTTTAACTTGTCAGAAATCAGCTGTGTCGGTAATAATTAAACATTGATTTCGACACAATATTCAATATTTAAAGTCTTTAAACGACCTTTTTAAACAAGACCTTTCAAAGAATAACTTTTTAAAAGTCCTTTTCAATAATCTGCGAGATTCAGCATTTTTAGGTTAGTATTGTGATATTGCTTGTCGATCATATGTTTTCTGACAAGTTAAAAGGATCCTGCTATAGGTTTTTCACTACACTTCACCACGTAGAATTGTGAAAGAAATATCAGGATTAGTCAACTGCTGAGTGGAATCTCTATGTTGTCCGTGATGATTTGGTTTGTAAAATTGCGAAAAGTAATCTCAGTTATTCTTTACTTTCAGCTCGTTGGCGGAGAGTTCGACATGGAATTGAATTTCATCATCCAGGATGCTCAAAACATCAGGCATATGCTGGAGCTACTCGACCACTGCCCTCCGAATTTACAGGTTAGAAATTGATAACAAATCCTCATTCATATTGAAATCATTCAATTTATTGTTAGGCTAGGCGTACACCGGTTAGTCAAGATAAGACAAGACAATACATAGTTGCTTATGAAGCAACACACACCGATTAGTCATTGCATCGATGTGTGCTGCTTCATAAGCAACTATGTGAAGTACTGTGACTAAACGTGACTAATCTCGTCTTGTCTTGTCTTGACTAACCGGTGTACGCCTAGCCTAATGCTTCATGTGTCCCGTAAGCATGAAGGGAGTAGCAGACGTGTATAGTAGCAGAGCACAGTATAGTTATCGTCATTTATGACCTCTAATTATGATTTATGACCTCATTTATGACTTCTGAATATGATTTATGACCTCGTTTATGACCTCTACTCGGGTCCCCCCACTATTAAAAGCCATACGCTGAATAAATAAACCTGTAATTAAATTTACTCCTAATCAGATTCACTTCAAAATCACATTGAAAATATATTACAAGGTGGCGCAAATGGACTGATGGTTTAAAACAGGCAGTGGCTACGTCCGTCAACCGTACGCCGCTTAGACGTAAGAGAGGATCATCAATGACGCGGGCACAAGCACATACGTCTGACGGTTGACATCTGCTGTGATACTGATCATAAGCTTTTGAGATTTAGTATTTGTAGCTGGCATGTATTGTGTCAAACTGATAGGCTAACACAAGACTACATTCCTCTACATTTTAGAGGGTCTTGCTAACACTGAGCTGCTTTAATGATCACATATTCGGTTTACCAGGTTTTGTCAATATGACAATCAGTGTACTGCTGCTTAAAGCAATTCTTAATTTCCAGTTTATTTAGTGTATGAAACCCATTTTTATCCTTTTCTTCAAGATAGCTAGGAAAAAAAATCTGACTTGAATCGGGAGACCATAACCTGCTTGGGAAAATGACATAGTAAAGAATTCAACTATTCAGCTGATAATGGTTGAATGAATTCATTCTCTTCTTTCTTCAATGAGCTAATAAACTGTTGTAACCATCAAATTTCAGCCTTCCGCATCCATAGCTCACAATAAGACGTGTGCCAAGACCTTACTGTCCGTCAACCCACTAACCGTGACGTACATGTGACAGTCTCGACGGACGTCAAACTTATTGATGGACGCGTAGCCACTACGTTTAAAATACTTGTCAAACTGTCAATTTTAAAGGTATTGAATTGAAATAAAGTGCAAAACGTGTTGTTACAAGGGGAGTTTATTAACAAAAAATTATTAATGTTCGTTTTTAAAAATTACATCCATCAAATGCCCTTCTTCTCGAGAAGTTTACGTGCATGAAATTTGAGGAATAACCCTGAAAACTAGTCGAATGGCTAAGTGTGACCGTGTCATAAATCTCAGTCCTGATTGTCTTGGGACTTGTTATTGGTGATGTCAACATCCCAATTTTAGTGGTGGAAGCCTTTCGAAAAACAATGTGGTGGGGATAGATGAGTCGATTTTGTTTGTCGAAAGAGTGAAAGACCGCGGAGAAGTTTGTGAATGAAAGAGAATGAATGGATAGTGGAGGGAGAGAGAGAATGCGAGAGAGAGAAAAGGCCCACAAACAGCTGACTTTCATAGTCTGTATAGTCGGTAGCAATCTATTTTAACGAGATGTTCCATTATTCCAGTCGACAAGTCCTATTCAGAGCGGCAAACTCATCTTATACTATCCTTCCTTCTCCCACACTATCTCTCTCTTCCTCAGTTTCTCTCTTACTCTCTCTTTTCTTCAGCATCTCCTCTTCTTTTTCTTCATCTTTTTCTTCATCTTTTTTTCTTCTTCTTCTTCTTCTTCTTCTCCTCCGCCTCCTTCTTCTTCTTTGCACTCTTCTTCTTCTTCAGTATTTCTTCTTTAGCATATCCTCTCTTCATCTTCTTCTTCAGTATATCCTTCTTCTTCTTCTTCTCTTCTTCTTCTTCTTCCTTCTTCTTCTTCTTCTTCTTCTTCTTCTTTCCAGCATATCTTCAGCAAATCTTCTACATCTTCTTCTTCTTTTTCTTCTTCTTTTCTTCTTCTTCGTCTTCTCCTTCTCCCCCATCTCTTTCTTCTCTTCTCCTTTTTCCCCTTCTCTTTCTAACCCTACGTCTTGTTCTATTATTGCTTCTTCTTTTTATCGTTTCCTTTTACTTTTTCCTTCTCCTTTTTTCTCCCCCTTCTACATCCAAGTCTTTTTTTCTATAATACATCCTTCTTCTTGTTTCTCTTCTTCTCCTCTTCTTTCTTCTGTTCTCTCTTTTATTTACCTCGTTTTCTTCTCCGTCTTGTTCCTTCTCTTTTTCTTATCTCTTCTATTATCCTTCTCTTTCCTCTTTCATTGTTATTCCTCTTGTTTTCCTCGCGATTCTCTACTCTCATTCTTCTCTTCCTTAGCCTTCGCCCTGTGCATCTTCCCCATCTTTCTGCTCTTCTCGTATCTCCACCCTCACCCAGTCCTTCTCCTTCTATCTCTTCTTTCCCAATATCTTCTTCTCCTTCTTCCTCTTACCCACCACTCTCTTCACATACATCTTCTCCACCATCTTTCAGCTATTCTTGCATCTCCACTCAGTCCTTCTCCTCCTCATCTCCTCCTCATACTATCTTCTTCATCTTACTTCTTCCTCTTACCCTTCATCGGCTTCGCACACAGCGAACTACACATCCAGTGTGTTTATGCAGATTGGTGAATTGTAGACCCACTGATTTGCCTAATTGGTTTTTGATGTTTACTGCCAAGTTAGGAGCAATATTCTCTCTCTCTCTTTCTCTCTCTCTCTCTCTCTCTCTCTTCGTATCTATATTACAACTATTTCTGTTCACTTCTATTCTCAGCGTTAATTTAATAAAATAAATCTTACCATTATTAAGTATTTCTTGAATTCAATTTATACCTATATATTTTCATTTAAAGTCTTTCTTACTTCATGTTTTGTTTAGTTAATCTTATGCTGTAATTATATTTTTTGACAATCATTGTAATGACTTTCATAGAATTTAAGGACATATTTTGTACTCCAGTGTGAATAAAGTGATTATTCTATTCTATTCTATTCTATTCTTCCTTTCTCTGAGTGGCTAACATATCCTCCTTGAAATCCTCTTCCAATATCTCCTTCTCTTCTTCCTCTTACCCACCACCTCTTCACATACATCTTCTCCACCATCTTCAGCTATACTTGCATCTCCACTCAGTCCTTCTTCTCCTCATCTCCTCCTCATCATCTTCCATCTTTCTTCTTCCTCTTACTTCATCGGCTTCGCACACGGCGAACTACACATCCATTATGCAGATTGGTGAATTGTAGACCCACTGATTTGCCTAATTGGTTTTTGATGTTTACTGCCAAGTTAGGAGCAATATTCTCTCTCTCTCTCGCTCTTTCTCTCTCCGTTATGGTTGAGTGTTGATGGAAGGATCCTTGCATCCTTCTTCATCTATATGTCCAAACCGCCATATTTCATGTGATCTATTCTCAATGACGTTAATTTAATAAAATAAATCTTACCATTATTAAGTTGTATTCAAAATCTTGAATTAAAATTTATACTATATTTCATTTAAAGTCTTTTATCAGGTTTAGTTTAATCTTATGCTGTAATTACTATTTTTAAATGATCTTATTGTGTTTTCATGAATTTAAAGCGACATATTTTGCACTCTGACAAGTGATTATTCTATTCTATTCTATTCTCTCGCTCTTTCTCTTGAGGGATGAATATATCCTCCTTGAAACGCACTTGTGGAGGAGGAGCTGCATGTTTGTGATGGTGAAGGGGGGTGGAGGTGGAAGATTCCTAAGAACCCCTCAGCGTCTCATTTCCAAGCGCTGTTGGCTTTATTCTATTGATTGTTGAAAATTTGGTAGGCTCTTGCAGAATATAGCTTGTTTATTAGGCTAGGCGTACACCGGTTAGTCAAGACAAGACAAGACGAGATTAGTCACGTTTAGTCACAGTACTTCACATAGTTGCTTATGAAGCAACACACACCGATGCAATGACTAATCGGTGTGTGTGGCTTCATAGGCAACTATGGTACTGTGACTGAACGTGACAAATCGTCTTTCTGACATAACTAAGGCTGGGCTACGTACCGGTTAGTCAAGACAAGTAATAAGAATTTGTCACGTTGAGTCACAGTAATTCATTCATAGCAACACACACCGATTAGTCTAACATGAAAATCTAATAGATGATAGAACATATTTTTTTGGAATTTTCCACAAAAATATTCTTTGACAATTTCATAGAAGTTTCAGATAGTGTTCCTTGCAAGTTCTTGCAAACGCTTTCCGTCTAAAATGTTAAAAAGTTCTATATTACCCTTTTATGTTGCCTTCAGCTTGGATAAAAGGCGAGATTCGCGAAGAAGAGTTATGTTGCTTAGCGTGGCTTTAAGTCGTTGATTTACAACCGTCTTCTTTGAAAAACTCACACCATGGAAGTATTCTTTATCAAACTCCGTCCTTGCATTGAATATATACCTTATAGGTATATATTAAAGGATATATATCAATATATATACCCGGAAGGATATATATTCAATGGTCCTTGCGACTATCTCTTTTGGATCTGCCTCTTAGAAACACTCCTCTCGAAAAGTTGCTTCTTTGAAATATTTCCTCTGAAGAATCAATCCTTGAATCTTCTTCCCTTATAGCATCGTCCATAGAAATTATTCCAGGTCTTGAGGTGTTAATAATTTGTTAAGTATTTTCAAATCAATGGAACAAAAAAATATACAATCCGATCATTTAGGATCAAAAATCCTGCAGTCCGATCGTTTAGTTGTCCCACCGCAGCTGACGTCCGACGGTCAGCCTGCCGGATTCCCCATCCACTATAGCAGGATTATTTTAACTTGTCAGAAAACACCTGATTTAACGTTAGTAAACGAGCGTACATCAATCAGCTGTTTTCTGACAATTTAAAAGAATCCTGCTATAACAGTTTTAACTGCAGGCTGAGTTAGTCCAGGCCTGCAGTTAGTACTGTTAGTGGATGAGAGCCCCAACTACCTACTTTTATTTCAGTTTTTAATGTGTAATATCACATCCAATACTATTTGAGCATGTCAATTCTCTACACCTTTCCCAGTTGTATTTGAGAAAGTATCAACTGTAATTGAGAATAGTCATTTGTAATTGAGAAAACATCAGTTTTAAATGAGAACAGTCAATTGTATTTGAGAAGATATCACATGTAATTGAGAATGGTAAATTGTAAATGAGAAAGTATCATTTGAAATTGAGAAGATGCCAGTTGTAATTGAGAAATCAAATTAAAGAACCATTTCCTTTCTCACGTTTTTAACTTCTCATTTACATGTGACGATGAGAAAGTATCATTTGAAATTGAGAAGATGCCAGTTGTAATTGAGAAATAAATTTAAGAACCATTTCCTTTCTCACGTTTCTAACTTCTCATTTACATGTGACGATTTCTCATTTACAATTCACCATTCTCAATTACATGTGATATCTTCTCAAATACAATTGACCGTTCTCATTTACAACTGATGTTCTCTCAATTACAAATCACTATTCTCAATTACAACTGATACTTTCTCAAATTGAATTGACACTTTCTCAAATACAATTGGAAAAGGTGTAGAATCTAGGATATAATTTTTTTCATTGTATTTACTAAACGTAAATCATACGGAATAATACTATAAAGAATTCTGATGCCCTTTGCATTTGCTGACATTGAAAACAGAATTATTAGCTTAAAAATTTGTTTCGTTCTATAACAAAGCATCTTGTAGAATGTAGAATTAAACGAGTGTTAAACGTAGGATTAAAAGAGGCTTCAATCAGTGTCTAACACGTCACTATCCGTGGCTGAATTTATGCATTTGATCACACCCTATCTGTTGAAGTATTCGCAGTATCTCACAGCTTTGGACATTTCATTGCAGCCATAAATACACGCAGCGACAATCGCTAAACTTGCTTCATTTGTCTTTTTAATTGGTGCCGGCGAAAGGGCAAGAAAGCCCTACATAAATCACTTAGGAAGATCGCCAGTTGATTTCGGAACAGCGACCGAAGAAGAGGGAAAAAGAGAAGTCCAAAGAGGAACAGTCAAATTATTCTAATGTTGCCACTTTTGTCTTCCTATTCATCTTTGGTTCCGTTAGAAGTCCCATTGAAGGTGGTCTACTTTCTCTTATTTTTCATAAGGTTTTTTCTTTCTCCACCAGTTCTTATTCTTCTTCATTTTTCTTCTTCCTCTTCCTGTTCTTGTTCTCCTTATTCTTCATCTTTTTCTATGTCTTCCTCTTATTTTCCTTCTTCTTCCTCCTTTTCTTATTTCTCTTCTTCTGCTTCTGCTGCTTCCTCCTCCTTCTCCTCATCCTCCTCGTTCTCTTCTTCTTCTAGATCTTCCTCCTTCTCCTCCTCGACTTCTTCTTCTTATCTTCTCCACTTCCTCCTTCTCTTCTTCCTTTTCTTCTTCTTCTTCGTATTCTTATTCTTTTTTTCCTGCTACATATTTCCGTCCTAATTCATTTCTTCCCAGTCTCCTCCTACCTCTTTCCCATTTTCGCCTCCTTTTTTGTCTCCTTTATCTTCTTTCGCTTATTTATCATCCTACTTTACATTTTTCTTCTTTTTCTTCTCCTTTACGAATTTATTACTTTCTCCATTTATAACTTTCTTCCTCATGTTTTGTCATTCATGATCATCTCCTTTTCTTTTTCCTTCTCCTTTATCTACTTCCCGTTTCTTTCATCTCCTCTTCTCCTCCGTCTCTTTTGCCTCTTCCTCTTTTCCTTCTTCGTCTTCCTACTCTTCCTTCTCCTCCTCTTCTTCTTCTTCTCCTTCTTCTTCTTCTTTTCTCCTCCTCCTTCATCTATTATGTCTCTTCTTCTTCTCCTTCCTCCTCCTTCCTCCTCCCTCTTCCTCTCCTTTCTTCTCCTTCCTCTCCGTCTCCATCCTTCTCTTCTTCTCCTTCCTTCTTCTTCTTCTTCTTCTTCTCCTTTTCCATCTACTTCTCCTTCTCCTTCTTCTCCTTCTTCTCCTTCTTCTCCTTCTTCTCCTTCTTCTCCTTCTTCTCCTTCTTCTCCTTCTTCTACTTCTTCTCCTTTCTCTCCTTCTAATCCATCTTCTCAATCTTCTCCTTCTTCTTCTTCTCCTCCTCCGTCTTCATCTTATTTTCGCTTCTTTAAGCTCTTCTTCTTTCACTACTCCCTTCCCTTCTTCTCCTTCCCTCTGAACTTTTCTACTTCTTCATCTTCTTTTGTTTAAAGCTCAGAGCCGCTTAAACCTCTCATAAATTTTAAATTGCCCATTTCCTTTCCCACGTCCCGTCTTTTCCTCTATGGTGCTGTCATTCGCTACTCGAAAGTAAACAGACTTCTTTTCGGAGAGCGCTAGCTTTGAATGCTGTAGTGGTGGCGCGGTGAGAAGGGGTGATGTTAGTAAAGGGTGGGACATCCATGGAAGTTTTTAATGAGCTTCTAAGTAAATGGCTTGACGTAAATATCACCTAGATGGGATTTTAGTTGTGTGGTTATTCTGCATAGTCATCAGAAAATGAATGTTCAACACGAAGAAAGAGATGTAGTAGAAGTCGATTTTTTTGTATGGCGGACTGGGTCGAACGATCTTTATGGGGAACAGATACTAGAAACACATAAATTGATTCACTATTCAAGAAAATTTTAATTTGAAAATATTCGATAATATTTTGTAAATAATTATCAACATATATATGAAAAGAGTATCGTGCCCGACTTAGGGAATTTCTTAGAGAAGTCTGAGTAGACCGATTTGCGTAGAGAAGTTTTAGTAGACCGAGTACTGGTTTGCGCCAAAAGAAAGATAAAAAATCGATAAAAACTTTTTGCAGGCTCTATTTGTTTTCCAAAAATAACTATTTTATATATAAGAAATTTGATAAAAACATGAAATAGTTTCCTGTGGCTCTATCTGTTGGCATAAAATGTACTAAATAATTAAATCCCTTGAGGGTTAGTTTGTTAAATGACACATAGATAGAGCTTAGAAAGGTTTTTATAAGTTGTTCAGTGATCAGTAATCAATGTACAAGGTAGGATTCCATTGGTATAAAGGCGTACACCAGTTAGTCAAGACAAGACAAGACGAGATTAGTCACGTTTTGTCACGGTACTTCACATAGTTGCTTATGAAGCACACACCGATGCAATGACTAATCGGTGTGTGTTGCTTCATAAGCAACTATGTGAAGTACTGTGACTAAACGTGACTAATCACGTCTTGTCTTGTCTTGACCAACCACTGTACGCCTAGCCTTAGTTTGTTGAATGACACATAGATAGAGCTTAGAAAGGTTTTTATAAAAGTTGCTCAGTGATCAGTAATCAATGTACAAGGTGGGATTCAATTGGTATAACTGAGCTGCTGTCAGCTGCAGATAATCAAAATAGCAACTATTTAAACCTAAGAATCTTAGAATAGTCAAGTGAGCAGCGCTTTGCACAGCACGGGATGAACTCTTAACTTATTAGCTTTATTGAAATATTGAGGACCGGTTCATGAGCTCGGGATTAAGCGAATTCCTAGACTAAAACGGGTGGCCACCGTAGCATCGACAAACGTTAGCCTCGACACTATGTACTAAGGGCTCTCTATGCTGCTAACCCCCTAACCAGTCGAGACAAACGTTTGTCGATGCTACGATAGCCACCCGTTTAAGTCTAGGACTTGACTAAATCCCGAGCTCATGAACCATCCCTACGTTTTTCTATATTTGTGCAACGTTCACTATTTTTCTAGTTTTCGAGTTTTCTTTTGAAGTTATTTTCTCCAGAGAGAAGAAAAAACAAACAGTTCTACTAAAGTCCAAAGCATGTCATGTATGCATTATCTTCGTTTGAACTGAGTTCCACGAAGGAATAGTTTAAACTTGTAGATCCAGAGTTTCAACTGTAGATTACTAATTCAAACCAAGTTCAAAGTATGTTTAGTCAAAGTCAAACGAGTTTCAAGTTTAAACGAGGATGGTTCATAAAGGCCTCAATCCAACATAAGAAACCACTAATTTTCGGACGCAATCCAGGTAAGGCGGCAAGAACGCTCCCGAAATTCCCGAATTAAGTTATGAGTTATCACTACCATAAATCATCCATCCCCGCCCCGAGACTATTCTGTTTTTGGCAAAAGGGTTAGGGTTCCCCACCCCCATATGAAAGAACTACGAAAACTGCCTGGTAATCCCTGCAAAATTCAGTTTTCCCGAACAAAGATTTATTTTATAGCTAATAAAAGTCGAAGATAGAAGATAAATTCCCGTACAACCCCTGGGCGCAGTCTTGGTAAAAAGGCATTGGGGGATCTATTCTTCAAAACCCGGGGTTTTCGGATGGGGGGGAGGGTGAACAAAAGGAAAGAAAAGTTTATTAAGTTAGAAAAGTTATACTTTTGCCAGCCAAAATCCCCACACGGGAGGCGAAGGATAGAAAGGTGCTGAGGCTAGACTGAAAGTTGGCGGACTTCGTAGACATGAGGAATGATGTTGGGGAAGATTATGACTTACTTGCTACCAGACAGGATTTTGTATGAATAGGATTTGCTGTAAGGGAGATAGAATAATATGAAACTGAACTTGTAGAAGTTATCCAATAAAATATCTACTACTGAATTTCATAGATAAATCGAAAGTTGTTTAAATTGAATACTGTTTGAAGTGCAGAAGGGAAAGTGTATGGAACTGAGTTACAAAAGTTTTCAATGTGATCTTCACTTGATGAAAGGTGAATCCGATCTAGTTGAAGATAAAGACTGGGTACGCGCACTCACTGAGCAAAATTATCCATCTGGAGTAGCACTGATTGAAAAAGCTGGGTTCCAATTTTTCAAATAGCATACTGTTCTTGAGAAAAAATTTCAATCCTCACTTCATTGCCAACTCAATTGTTTTGGTACAACATACTGTATTAAAAAAAAATTTCATCCTCACTTTATTGCAAACCTAACGAAATTAGCCCTAGCTAGTGCTACCTCCAGATGGATATTATTTAGCTCAGTGGTTTTCATATCACAGAAAATTCACAAGAATAACTTTTTATTGTACATTTTCTGTAATGTGAACGGTTTTCGAGAAATTTGCCATCAAAAATTTGAAATGGCCGCCATTTTGAAAATTTACATCGAACATTTTTTATTTCATTTTTAAAGTTGAGTCTTCATAGCATAAATATTCATGCCTAATTTCAGATCAATACAACATTTCGTTCTTGAGATAGAAATTCCTAAGTAAAAACAAAATGGCAGCTATAAGGATAATCGCTGAGTTTTGGACACTTCAACATGACAATTGGCCGCTGAGTTTTGGACTTCAAATACGACAATTGTAGTCTCGAAATGTCATGATAACAATATGGTGAAATGTTCGACACTACTTCTGAAACACCCTGTATATCAATTAAAATAACAACTTTTAATTGATATGCAGTACAGTATTAGAATAATACCAATGTATAAAAATTCATCAAAGTATAAATAATACAAAATTAAGAACAAAAAATTTCTGAATAGCCTCGAGATTGCCTGAGTGGGGAAAGATAACCAAAATAAAAACAAACAAACAAATGAAACGAGTAAATCATAGATCCATATCTATCATCTATATATTCCTATCTCTGCCCATTTCTATCTCATCCATCTGTATCTGTAAATCAGTATCTATGTTACCCGAAATGAACCGCTCCTTGGGAAATCCTGAAATGTAATCGCAATTATTACGACCCTGTAATTAGTTTTATCTGGTAATTTAAAGGGCACTGGTGCAGTTTGCCAACCATTAAGACCATCATGAGATGCTCATCACTCTTCGTAATATTCCCTCAAGGCCATTCTGAAAGTGGCTTGCTTTCAAAACCCCCCGGGGCCAAAGTGCTTGGATGAGATATACAGTCCTGAACTCATTACCCTCGGAATAAATCGCTCTCATTTCTTCTAAGTCAAGTTGGCAGGTTCAGAAAGTACTTTAGCTTCTTCAAATTTTCCACCCTAGAAAGAGGTAATTCTTATTTGGCTTCTCAATTTTTTTTTCTTCAACTAAAAAGTATTCCACTCGCCTTCTTCAAATTTCCATCTCCTTAACCTTGTTAAGAAGAGGTAATTTTAATTTGCGTTCTAAAATTTTTCTCCATTACTTGTTACTTACGCACTTTCCTGTAAACCTACTTAAAGTAGGGGTTGCGTACGATATGAAATTGAAACTGCAATTTGGCCGTAATGGGTTTTTGGAGGTGAAAAATGAGTTTATTCTGTTAGAAAGTAGGTCTAACTAAGTTTAATGTAAAATGTGTTTTAGTGGCATGATTTTTCTTCTCGAGGGTTCTTCTTGACTTATTTTTAGATCCACAACCTTATTACAAGGTGGCTCCTGCACTGGATATGCCTACATTTTGCCGCGTTAAACTTATCAGCAAGGGTTTTGTGTTGCGTTCTAAAATTTTCTCCATTACCTGTGCCACACTTTCCTGTAAACCCTACTTTTGAAATGGGGTGCGTACGATATAAGGTGAGACTGCACCGTTTGCCGTAATGGGTTTTGGGTGAAAATAGAGTTTATTTTGTTGTTGGAACAGTAAATAAGTTTAATGTCAGAGTAATGTGTTTTGTTGAGCAATGTTGCATGACAACACACCGATTAGTCAACATGAGGAGTTACAATTTGTGGACTTATTTTAGATCAACAACGTCAACCTACTGCAAAATTACCAGGTCACTAAACGTCTGCACGTCAGCTGGATATGCCTACATTTGCTGCGTTATCAGCACACAGTAAACCAACTTTCACATTGAAAATCACAAAGTTGCTTGTAGGCAACACACACCATTAGTCATTCAGGCGTGGCTGTTTCTGTGGCCAACGCATGTACTGTCACTTCGCTTCGCGGCGTATCGCTGCCCGTATGGCGGCTTGACTAACTGGTACCTAGCCTCAGTTTAACAAGACAGTTGTTCAGTACATAGGTTATTTTATTAAATAAAAGTTGATGAATATTGTGTTCGTTTATGCCCAATCAATGTCTTATTTCTTTTAACTACTCCCCTATAATTTGAAACAGATTTTTAGTCTTGAGTTTATGTTATTTAATTTTCGACTTTGATTCATGGTAATACCCTGAACAAGGTTTTTCGTAATAAAATTCTTTCCAAATTAATATCCGCTTTAAACGAAATCTAATTTTTCCCCTTGGATTTTGAGTGGTATAGATGCTACCAGCATAATAAACATTTCCGCTCCTATAGACATTTCACTAAAGCTTGCCAACCAGCGAAGTTTGATCCCATCAAGGGCTCAAATCCTTTTTCGACTTTCGCACACAGCGAGAGAGAGAAAAGGCCGATTAAAATTCACCATAATAATCAATCAAGCCTAGCCTCTCTCGGCTAATAACTTATTGGAGATTAAAATTAGTTGAGGCCAGCTCTCTACTGTATCAACACCGGCCTTCTCTAATCCTTTTTCACTCTCTCTTTCTCTCTTACCATTTTGAATTTATCTTATATTCTTCTTACCTTCTAACTCCTCTATCTAACATTCCTTCTTATACTCTGAAGTTTTCTTCTCTTCTTCAACTTTATCTTCTTCTTCTGTTCTTCTTCTTCTTTTGTATTCTTCTCTTATTTTCCCTTCTTCTCCTTTCTCTCTTGTCTACCATTTCTTCCTTCTTCTTCCCCCTCATTTCTTTTTTTCTTCTCCTTCTTCTTTCTCCTCTTCTTAAAATTTCTCTCTTCTTCTTTCCTTCCTTCTCTTTATTCTTTTTTCACTCTCTTCTTTCTCTCATTTCCTCTTCTTCTTCCTCTTCTTCTTCTTTTAACTCTTCTTCTTCTTCTTCCTTCTTCTTCTCCTTCTTTTTCTTCTGCTCATTCTCTTCTTTTTTCTTCTCTTTCTCTTTTCTTCTTTTCCTGGTTCTTCTCCTCTTTATTCTTCTTCTTCTTCCTCCTTTCTCCTTCTTCTTCTTCTTCTTCTTCTCTTCCTCTTTTTCTACTTCTTCCTCTTCTTCTTCTCCTATTCTCCTCTTTTTTTCTCCTTCTTCTTCTCCTTTCTCCTTCTTCTCCTTATTCTTTCTTCTTCTTCTTCTTCTTCTTCTTCTTCGTCTTCTTCTTCTATTTCTTCTTTTTTTCGTAAATCAGGTTGCAATAATTATTATTATTGTAAGCATGAATATTATTGATCTACGACAAAATATAGACATTTTCAGAAAAACAATACAGTAATCCGTGGCGAAGCGTGGTATACTTATTTGGTCATCGCCGGGTATATTTCCTTTAGGACACAAAAATGGCGGAAAATGCGGCTATGACCAAATAAGTATACCACGCTTCGCCACTAACAGTAATTCAAATTTTGAAACCTTCCAGCAATAATCTATGTTGGATTTCAACATTAAATAGTGCGTGACTTGTTTTTACAGGGTAATTATACCGTTATTCTCGAGAACTCACTGCTGCCAACTTGAAATTTACTATTCCAACCCAAGCACTTGCTGCCGAAACCGAGAAAAAGTTTCCACGATTTGTGGCACACCCTGTGGAGCTCGCCCAGGCCCCAGATTAGCTTGGCAACTTATTTATAACCGTCGAAAACTTTCAGACCGATTTTGCTGCTCCAAAATCAGCGTGGGATATCCCATTTTAGGGTAGAAGGTGTTGGTGGGGGGGGAGGAGCTGTGGTTACAGGGTAATTAATAACACCTAACCTCCCCTTCCCCTTGTCCTAACCAAAACCTCACAAATCGTATACCCTGCGAACCCTTATCTCCTAATTTTCTACTGGAAGATAAAGAGTGATTATTATTGGAATGGTGTCGGCAAGAACTGATTCGATTTATTGCTACTTTATCATAGAGAGAGGAAATGGGCTGATTCAGAGATAGGAATTTGATAAGTTGATAATTACTGTATTGGGAAAATGTGTAAAAGGGTTCTCACACTCTTTTAGAGTTGAAACTGTAGCCAGAATTATAAGTAAATAGTTTACATGCTGCTTTCAACTTGCAGCCGTGGCGAAGCGTGGTATACTTATTTGGTCATCACCGGGTATATTTCCATCGACCAAATAAGCATACCACGCTTGCATCTAGTTGAAAGCGTAAAATTAGCTTGCTACTAGCGCAAATAATCTTGATACCAGTTATAAATCGTCTTATTTAATGGAGTACGATGCATTTCTATTGTTTCTCTTTTTTCTTGTACTAAAAATGTTGAAAAAAGGGTTGCAATGGACTTTATGTCTGTGAGCTTTTCTATGTATGGAATGGATAAATAAATTAATTAATTATTGAGTAAATGAGTTAATCAATTAATAAGTGAATAAATGAATAAATGGGAAAATAAAAATTAAATAACTAAATATTCTGTCTTGTGCATATTTTCATCTGAAACTTATTTATTTGTACTTAACTATCTATATTCTTATTATATTATGTATATTATCAATGTGCTTGTTGCTTTTTCACAAGAAACAAACAAAAGTAATAACTGCCCAATTTTTTATTGAAATCTCGCAATACAACGTATCCAATTTCAGAGAGTAATATTGGATTCCTTCTAATGATATTTACTGTTTATTTTAGATTGTAGAATACATTGGTAGTACTGGAATCAATATTTTTATGATATGTTTATATTTGCAAAGAACACAGACAACGTAGTATCCTCAATAATAATGATTTCCTAGTAATTCAAAACCCTGATTATAATAGAATCAGGGTTTTGAATTACTTTATTAATAACATCCTTGAGCCTGTACAAAATCAATAAAACTACATCAGAGATGAACATCCTCCATTAAGGGGAGTTCTCGAAAATCAAGCGGCATTCGGCCTATTGGAGGGGAAAATCTGATCAATTATAGAGACCAAACCTCAGAGCAGGGATGGAATAAGCCCAACGCTGGATTATACCTAGAATTAAGGCTAATAACCTAATTAGTGAAGCCACTGTATTACAATGGCGGTTTATAGACTGGGGTAGCCTAAGTATATGAGGTAGCAACGTTGTATTGATTGTTAATATAAGCACTTCGTTGTATAAGGGAGGTTATTAAGCACTCTCAATATCAGATATGACTTTGATCAGTAGAGGATTTTCTCATAATCGAACATAGAGAAACAGGAAGCTTGATAGTCGAACGTGTCAATTTTTTAATTAAATTAGACTAACCAACCATACTCCATTTGTTACGTAATTCTTCATTGATTCTTTGCATTAGAAAATAACATAAAACAACATAACCTCTGGACTATTTATTAAAATTTGGGAAAGAAGCAGTTTAGGACAAATGTCTGTTGATTCTTCCCACATTGTAATGTATCTTGCCAATAAATAAATAAATAAAATGTATTGCCAAGTCTTATAAGACCCATTGCATACAGAGCATTCATCCAACTGTACAAATATAATTATGAGAGTAGCAATAATACGTAGAAAAATTAGTAGTAATACATTTCATCAGTACAGAGAATAAATAAATAAAAACAGAACTTTAATGCCCGGTTTTTTAGTCGCTCAATAGACAGTTTATGGATCCAATAGCACTATTGAATCAATAATCATGTGTTTTCAAATGCAAAAAAAAGTTATTGATTCAATAAGTTTATTGAACGACTGGAAAACCGGGCATTAGACTAGTAAAGAACTTTTTAACTAGTAGTCTCTTCAAAAGCCGAGAGATGGCGCTGAGTTTATTTTACATTTTTCTCTCAAACGAAATTCTTTTCAAAGTACAAATAAAATTCACTAACGTTACCAACAATCCCCTGTTTCCTCCCGTTTGTATGATTAAGTTTCCATCCTGAAAAAATACTTATCTTTCTCTTTCTTCAGTAATAGTAAAGACAATATTAACTTTAATATAATATATAATGTAACTACATAATATAACTATAATATTCAACTAAGGGCCGGTTTCTCCAACGACAGTTAATGCTAACATTGAATCAAATGGTCAGCTGTTCGAACATCGGACTTTCTGACAAAAAACGTTTCTAGTGATTGGTAAAACCTGAGTTTAAACTAAAAATTGGTTTACCTGTTGTTGGAGAAACCGGCCCTAAGTAGTTTAATTGTCTTTGGTAATAGGTTTCTCATTTCCCTTTTTGCGATAACAAAATGTTTATGTTGAATGTTCATTGTTTATTGTACTGTACTCAGAGTTTCTTGTATTAAAAAAGTCATACTACCTTTCTAGAGCTCAAGCATCTTTGTTTATCTGAAAGGGCCCATTTATATTAAATTATTAGTATAAAACTTTCTTCAATTTGAATTTTGTATTGTAGATTTATATCAAGATTAAATACATTTCATAAGAAATGTTTTGTTCATTGCATGAAAAAGAAATGGCTAATAATTTAATTTTATTCGATTATTTCAAATTCAAATCATTCATTTATCCTCAATACAGAGGTAGAAAACTCAAACTAAGGCTAGGCGTACACCGGTTAGTCAAGACAAGACAAGACGAGATTAGTCACGTTTAGTCACAGTACTTCACATAGCTGCTTATGTTGCAACACACACCGATTAGTCCTTGCATCGGTGAGTGCTGCTTCATAAGCAACTATGTGAATTACTGTGACTAATCTCGTCTTGTCTTGACTCACCGGTGTACGCCTAGTCTTAGTGCTATTGTTAATGATTTATTTATTCTCTAATCCATTATTCTCATCGATTTATTTAGATTTCTCTATTTAGCCCAAGTAACAATAGTTCCTTGAACTCATCTCTTCTGTAATGATCATACATGAAATAATATTTCTTTTCTATAGCACTCAGATTTTTCTTACCATAGAATCCTAACCACAAACCATAACGCGTTAGAGGGGTTATAGTGGAGAAGCATGTTGTGCTTTTTCAACTAAAGTACTGCTGGCGTAAATTTCGGCAGGAGGCGTTCATTCATAAATTTGAGAGAATCTTGAGAGTCTCGCTCACACACGCGCACGCACACACACACACAAGACCCACTCTTTGTTGATGGGAAAGCTCTTCTGAGTTGACTTATAACTGCAGTTACCACGATAAGACTTTCCCGAAAGCAGTAGCGATTCTTTGAAGCAGGGAAAAGAGTGGGAAAAAAACGAAAAAGACTTGCTCATTTTCATAAGGGCTTTCCCATCACATTCCTCTACTCCGTCCTATACACTTTCAACCCTTCCTTTCTTCTTCTTCTTTTCCTTTTTCTCCTTCTTCTTTTTCTTCTTCTTCTTCTTTTTCTCCTCCTTATTCTTCTTTCTTTTCTTCTTCTCCTTCCTCTTCTTCTTTCTTCTTTTTCTTCTTCTTCTTCTTCTTCTTCTTCTTCTCCTCCTTCTTCTTGTTCTCTTCTTCTTCTTCTTCTTCTTCTTCTTCTTCTTCTCCTCCTTCTTCTTTTTCTTTTTTCTTCTTCTTCTTCTTCTTCTTCTCTCTTCTTCTACCTTTTTCTTCTCTCAACAACCAACCATTCATACTCTTATAGCTTTGCCCATTATGCAAATGCACGTCATCCTCTTTGTGGTGGATCTACATATTTGGGTATTCTCTCTTTTCTCACTCTCTCTCTCTTCCTTCCTCTCTCTCCATTCTCTCTCACTCTTTTTCCTCCTCTCTTTATTTATTTGTCCCCCTCTCTCTTCTCTTCATTCCCTCATATTCCTCCCTCCTCTCTCTCGTTCTCTTTTTCTTTCTCTTACTCTTTCTCTTCTCCTCACTTTCTCTGCTTTCTTAGTTTCTCTTCAGATGCTCTCCGGTACGCCTGAGAATTTCACTTGCCAAAATTTTTCGAAGCCTTTTTGCAGCCTAGTCTAATACTCGCTACAGTATTAAGGGATTGAATCTGAATCCTATATTCAAGTAAAGGAAGTAAAGGAAGTTTAAATTGTGTTGGATTCTAGCTCAATAACCTCGAGTTTTAATCGCATTTAACTCAATAATTATCTTCCATATTGATCAATTCATCATTTCTATTTTCGATTATTCTCATCAAAATATTTAAATTCAATCTCATGTTTTGCCGTTAAAACTTGATTTTTAAGCATGATTCCTATTAACAGAATATTACTAAAATTGTGAGATAAGAATTGATTGTTATGATAATTTAAAACAAGGGGCTGTTTCAGAAACATTTAGAAGACCTGTAAAACAGGAAGAGGATGGATACATATCAAATCTGAATAATTAACGCATACGTCTAGTGTTGTAGGTGTACCTTTTCCCTTACAGAACTTCTACTGGAGTGGTCCGTAGCCTAGGGCGATAAGCGCTTGTCTGATAATCCAAAGGTTCCAAGATCGAATACAGTTGCCGGAACGGATTTTGGCAGAAACGTCCACTCCCGTCTTTCGGAGGAGACGAAAAGCCGTCGGTCCCGACTGCCTAAAAACAGCCGTTATCTCTCATCATCACCTCTCTCATTACCCACGCACAAGCCTAGAGCTCATGTGGGCATCACCCTCAAAAAAATTATCGAAAGTAGCCCTTTTTTCTATTATAGAATAGAACTCCATATGAGTAATATTATAGGATTAAATTTCAATAGCTACTCTTCCACACAACTTGGATAGTGAAAATTTGTTTAAATTCATCAAACTCGAACTAATTATTTCAAGTCCTCAACTTGATTTCAGCGACTCCCGTTAATGAGAAATTTTTATTGATCTTACTACTCACATTACTGAAGTGCTATTGATTTTCATAATGAGATGAATGTCATAATCAATCTGAATTGATGATGAAATCTGTAGTCAATCGGCCACTTGCACGAAAATCCAATGAAGGATCTGACGTAAACGTAATGACGTCATTTACAGTGATTATTAAATTTAATTGGATTTCTGGTCACGTCAGAGACCCTGAACTGATCAGGAGTGACCTGAAAACTCTGACACCAGACCTGAGCCAGCCAGGTTACATGGAATTATAATAATTATTATTATTATTGGATTTCTGGCCGAAGAAATCTATTTTCAAGTCGAAAACGTTGTAATTAACAAATAAATTTTTATTTATTCATTGATTCAGCAATGTACAATCAAGATTAATAAATAAATTGAATATAAAATATTCTATAGACAGTAATTGATTATTAAGTCAAATCAATTGTGAACCTTGATGGAAACTAACATGAAGAAAAACATAAACATATACACTTGAAACATAAAGATAAAGATAATACTCGTACTCTGTTTTATTAATACATTCTGAGAGAAATATAAAAGATTCTATAGTCAGTAATTGATTATTAATTAAGTCAATAAATTGTGAACCTTGATGGATACAAACAGTATAAGATAATACCCGTTCTCTGTTTTAATATATTCTGAAAGGGACCACTGAATATCTTTCTACAAAGTTGTAATATAATTTGTGTTTCATCATCAAAATTCCTACCCATTCCTTCGAAAATCTGCCCCCATTTATCAGTATAATCTTCAAAATTGAAAAGTTCACGGAATCACGATGTCCCAAAAGTCTCTTTCACCACTTATCAATCTTCATCTTGATTTTCTATCCTTCCTCCTTCCCCCTCACACTTTCTGTCATCTCTCTCTCTCTCTCTCTCCTATTTGTTCTTCTTCTCATTCTACTTAGTCCATCATTCATCAGAGTCTCTCTGTTTTTCGCGTCACAGAATTTGAATGGGAAATGAAATCTCTCCTTCTTATCAGATACTAATAATAATTGATGGATGAACGTCATTGGGTGAGGGAAAGGAGAAGAAGGAGAAGAAAAAGGAAGAGAGGGAGAAGTTAGGAAGGACGCCAGCAGGACTCGTTGGTTAATTGAAAAACTTTGTTGAAACTGAGTAGAATGATAGAATTCGGGCTCTGGCTGCCAATATTTTATGATAATTTCATAGCTGAGCTATTATCAAACTCTGGCTACTACTCTATTAATGCAACTTCACTTTTTGTTCTTACTTTCTATCCCTTCTATTCATGTGCTCTTTTATCATTCTCGAAAATTGAATAGAAAAATGAATAAAGAATTCACAACTATCTCTTGATCACTAAAAACATTTTTGCAATTATTCAATTCGCTATTCTTTGATTTCTAATCCACAACTTGCTAGGTTTCTACAGTATTTATATTATTTGAACTTGAGTTTAATATTTTTAAACTACAATTATTCAATTCGCTATTCTTTAATTTTTAATCCACAACTTGCTAGATTTCTACAGTATTTATATTATTTGAACTTGAGTTTAATATTTTGAACTTCTTAATTTTGTATTTGTTGATATCTGGTTTTCATAATGGAATACTCTGGAACTTTTTAAATGTCATCGTTTTTTAATTTACTCTAGATATATTAGTTTTCGCCACACTTGGACGTAATGAACTGTTTTTCACACCTCAAACGAAGGCCGAAAGCGTTCTGTTTCCGACGAGGTCTGTAAAGTTTACGGCCCTAGGGCGGAAAAGAAAATGACCAGATGACAGCTGATCGTGTCCGATCACACAAATAACGAAGAGAGATAATCACATAATTTTCATGGAAATAAGCTGTATATTTATAATATATTCTATAAATAATTATTGTTCCATAACTTAATATGTATTATCTTTTTTTTTCAAATAGTTTTTCTTGAACCAATAGAATAGGATAATATTTCCTTAACCTCAACAATTATTGTGTTGGCTGCATTGCGTAACACAAGGTTATGAATTTTGAATATTGAAAAGTGAAGTACAGTAATTGTTTCTTTTTGATGAATTTGACATTAGTATTAATAATACATCGTAGTATTTAAAGCATCAATAAATTAATTTTTTTATAACTTAATTTAAGTTATAAAAGTTTTGATATCAAACAATAGAATGCGATAGTATTTTCATAGGCCTAACCTCAAAACATTGAATTCTCCCTAGAATTTCACTTTCAAAATAGCCTTAAATATATTTTTTTTGGTGTGGCGAAAAATAGCGTTCGCACCATGAGCAAAATGTTTGCCGGCTCTCGATCGCTTCAAGTTCTCGACATTCGTCTCGAACTTGAAAACCGCGATCTCAAGCCGGCAAACACACATTTTCCGCCCTAGGTGCGAAATATACTATTTTCGTTTTTTCCACGGCCTGTGAATACCATACATCGGATTGTCACGAAACTTTGCATATTACATCATTTTTACCCAAGGATGGTTACTAGCCATAAATCAAGGTCCTGAACCTTAAGGAGTTCATTCTACAGGACTTTTAAATTATCAATGTATCCTTATGGAGTAGTAATTTTTGAACTTAACGCCAAGTTTTCACCTGTGAATATCAATCAAAGATAACAAACAGATGTTCTTTATACTATTATGAAATGGGAGAGGTATCAGTGAAGTGATGAGAATTCACATGATAAAAGTTATTTTCCAGTCTCAAGCTTTTTATTTCGTTAAATTTTTACAATCACTTTTATCATAGCCCCCTCTAAACTACATGGCCGCGGCCTTCAATGTGACAACGTTGCTGCATCGGCTTGCACGAATATGAAATCAATCAATCAATCAACCTTGGTGTAGAAGGTGTATCGAAAAGTAGAAGTCGTTGTATCATACCTCATTATGCAACGGGTTTGAAAAAGCATTTTGAAAAGTCAGCTGTTTCGATTCCAATTGTGAAACTGTAATAATTACATTATAACATGGTCGTAGATAAAAAATTATACTGTACTATAGAATGCAACGTCCGTGAGTTGTTGGGAGACAGAGATCAAAATATCTCAAAATCATCGTCATTTAATTACGTATTTACCTATACTCTGTCATCCTAGTTGTAACCTTGTGTCACCTATCATTTCATGTAATTTCCAACCACTTCAATATGAATTCCCCAAGCTAACGAAGCCCTTTTCAGGTTCGAGTGCACTGCAACCGTGCGCAACATGTGTACAGGGTGAATGTACCCAATCTATTGGAACTTGTGTGGCGGTGTCAATACAATGTCGGGTTGTAAAATGGCTTTGATCTGGGGACTGGAACCGTTTGGGGAGTACTGGTGGCGGGGGGGGGGCTGCAGGGGTGTACTGTTGGCGGGGGGGGGGTCTACAGGAGAGTAAGGGGGATGAGGGTGATGGGGGCACTCACCGAAATTGGTCAATTATCTAATGAAGCATCGACATCATCTCTGATTCTATTGGTACGTCGTGACGTCACACTGTTACAGAGCGCTCTGGTGGCCAAACAACAAACTATACTGTCACACACTTCTCGTCTCGTCTCTCTGTAATCTCACTAATTTGCTGTTTTCTAATTCATTATCGGTACTAAGTGGAATGTTTGGTTTGATTGATTGGTTCTCTTTCATTTACAATTTTTGCCCCTGGAGCTTTTTCTTTTACTCTTCTCATCTGGTGTTCTATTGGAATGCCATCAATTTTCTTTATTCAAGACTAGATTGAATCTTACCAACAATCGAATTCAATTGTGGCAATTTCATCTCTGTTCACGAGGTCCTCCAGCTAACTTAATGATTATATTCTCAGATGGAATCTGATTAACTTTCAAGTTACTCGTATTCCTAGATTCTTTGACTGGTGCTCTTCTAATTCTATGAGGATGAATTTATTGCTTGATTTCACTGATTTGTTGTTTTCTAATTCATTATCGTGTATTGAGAAGAGTTGGCGAGATGGAATGTTTGGTTTTCCGTCATTTAAGCCCCTGCGCCCACTAAGCAACTGCTATCTGATTTCAGTCAGCAACCCAGCGTTGCCAGATGACTTTGGCTGATAGGTTAGATTACCCGATTACCCGAAAAACAGCCAAATGTCATCTGGCAACATTGGGTTGCTGACTGAAATCAGATAGCAGTTGAGAAGTGGGCGCAGGGGCTTAGACTTCATTTTTGTCCTCCAAGATTTTTCAATTTCTCTTACAATTTAGTGTTCTTCTAATTTGATAAAGATGAATTAATTGCTCGATTTCACCAATTTCGCTGTTTCATGATTCATTTTTGTGTACAGAGCTGTAGGAGAGATGGAATGTTTGTTTGATCGATTTGTTTTCTGTCATCTACGTCTTCAGTTTTTGCCTGTCAAGATTTTTCTATTATTACCTCATTAAGTTACTGGACCGGTAATCTACTGTACCATTAAATTAATCTGGCGGGAAGTTTAATGTTGAGATAAGTTCTGTCAACAAAACTAAATATCATAAACTACAATCACTACATATGCAACTACTAATGTATGTAATTGTGTCAAAAGTATTCTATTTTAATGCTTAAAAATGATTTATAAAGTAATTGATAAAAATCGTACTCAAACACTGTTGTGTACCGTGGCGAAGCGTGGTATACTTATTTGGTCATCGCCGATGACGGTATACCATGGTCCCGGCGATGACCAAATAAGTATACCATGCTTCGCCACTAAGTCAGATTGAGGTAGGAATATGTCATTTTCAAATAATGTTTTCCTTCTCAGCCTCAAAAGATGAACCAGAATCTGTTTTCATCATAAAGAACAAGATTCCTTTGAGAAAAATTGGATGAGAAAATGAGAATTTGCTTTGTAATATCTCACAAAAATGTTAATTATTTGATCAGCTCTTCGTTATAATATTCCGTCTCGTGGATTTCTGACTTTTTATGGTTCTGGCAGCAAAGTGACCTTTGAGGTTCGGGGTTTTTGAATTCTTTTTTGCCGCCAGCTATGTTCAGATTGTATTTTTTCAAAGTAGAAGTGTAGGTGATCTGCTACTCTGAAGAGAGAAAGAGAGCAGGAAAGGAGAAGAAGAAAGCAAGGAAAACAGACAAAGGAGGGGAAAAGGAAAAACGAAGAGGAAAGAAGAGAGAACCATAAAGAGACCTGTTGTTTAGTCAGTGGAAGATGAACTTTGAGATTTACGTTAAAAAGTGAAGAACATTGGAGACTGGGAGTTTAACTAAGGCAGTTGTCGAAGGAGTTTGTAAGAAGTAGTCAAAGAAGCATTGGAAGAAGAAGGAGAAGATGAAGAAGAAGAAGAAGAAGAAGAAGAAGAAGAAGAAGAAGAAGAAGAAAATGATGATGAAGATGGAATAGTATGTTGGAGAAGGAGTAGGTGAGAAGAAAGAAAAGGAAAAATAGGTAAATACGTTTTCGGACTAAGAAGAAGAGAAAGAAGAACGCGAAGAAGAAAACAGGAAGAATAAGAAGAAAATGAAGAAATGAGAATGAACAAGGAGAAGGAAGGGAAGAGGGAAAAGAAGAAGGAGATGGAGAAGAATAAATGGAGAAAGAAGAATAAGGAATAAAGAAGAAGGAGAAGATGATTCAGGATAAGAGAGAAGATGAAGAAGAGGATTACAAATCAGAAAATTGTGAAATGAAGAAGAAGAAGAAGATGAAGATGATGAAGAAGTTGTGGATCAAGTATGAAGATAAAGAAGGAATAAACTTAAAATAAGAAGGTGAATGAAAAGCGTAAGGAGCAAGTGACTGTGTGAAAGACCAGAGAAAGTAGAAAACGAGAGAAAAAACGAGGCTGTATATTTTCTACCTTTGCGCTGTTCGCTGTTCCAGAGACTGCCTTTTTACCTTTTGCGTTCAGCTCTTTCAACGGAAAACATGGACTCGGCAAATACTACGTTGGTGGGGGGAGGAGCGTTGGATCAACGGGTGGGGGTAAGGGGGAAATCGCTGATTCAGACAAATAGAGACTTTCATGCTAGGGCAGTAGTCGTCGGCAGGCAATTCCTCTGTAGTTGTCCTTCTTTTCCTTGCTAGTCATTTTTCTTCTTCTTTCTCCACCTCCTCCTCTTCTTCTTCTTCTTCTTCTCCTCCTTTTCCTTCTTCTTCTTCTTCTTCTTCTTCCTTCTTCTTCTTCTTCTTCTTCTTCTTCTTTTCTTCTTCTTCTTCTTCTTCTTCTTCTTCTTATATTCTGCGCAATCGGAAAATCTTGGATGTGTATTTTTCTTTTAGTCTTTTCTTTTGATCTTTCTTCACATATTCTGCAACACACACCGATTAGTCATTGCATTGGTGTGTCATGCTATATAACATTATTGTGTGACTAAACGTGACAAATCTCGTCTTGTGTTGTCTTGACTAACCGGGGTACGCCTAGCCTTTTAGTGTTGTGGTGTGCCTGGGTATCCTGTTGTTCATAGCCAATTTCTCATACTACGTGAGAAATGGTTTGACCTATTGCTTTTGGGTGGCTCAGTATACTATACTGTTGTTGTCCACCAAAGTCTGAGGTTATGTCTGAAAACGTTGCGATTGCTATAGTGTTTTTCATCCTTGAAGACATCTGAGCACAGAAACAGTTCCTCACTACTTTCCGAGCAAGCCAATCACACGCCTGCAACTTTGCCAATATGCACCCTTCTATAATATTGACAAAAAGATATTTAATTTCTGATCATCTGCCCTACTTGTAAATCATCCAAGTTAACACACCGAGTCCCGATATCCGACTGAATTTCGGTTTAATACGCATGCGTGCACAGATGATTGAACAGCACACAATATGACAACATTGCCGGGCATTCCAATTGGATAACGCATCAAGCTGGCCAGTTGTCTTCAAGTGTGGAAAGCTCGGAACTTTATGTGTTTTCCTTTAAAAAAACACGAGATCCAGTTCTTTATAATCTTTTTTGAAATGTATATGTATTTTAAAAAAATTAAAGTTATTTTTTGAACACCTGGTATTATTTAACCAATGTTTAGTGGGTTGAGTTACGGTACAGAATCATGTGCATAGATGAATAACTCATTCAAGTAACTTGAACTTTCAAATTACTGTGTATTGGAATTGAAATTTTGATTTTAACAATTCTTCTGTTATTTTCACTAATTGATTATTATTGTCTTTTGTTCTAGGTAATTGATAGATTTCTTACCTACGAATACCAAGGTAGCTGTCAAGGTAGGAATAATCAAATCAGTCAAATTAAAAGAAATGTTTTCATGCTTGCATCCAGATTTTGTTGACATTATACGTGTTTTAGAGGTATATTTGAATCTATTGACATAAAATCCAGGTTTCCATCAATGTTCAAGTATTGGGACTCGACAAACTCGACCGGGACTTATCTCTTTATATTTTAGGAGGGAACAACGTTATATCCGTGTTAAAAGATATAAAAACTTATGAAATACTTCAATGGCAACAAATGGATTTAGATTTGAGTAAAGAAAACCTGTGGTTATATCCGTAGCTGACGGAAGCAAGTTTCACTGTGAAATATTTTGTCTGGTAATAAATACATTTTGATTTGATTTCAAATTATGACGTCATATTCGGGTTGATGACTGAGTTTTGCTGTGAAATAACGTTTCTCTGGCCATTAAATGATCTTAATTTGATGGAACATACTCTGTTATGTCCGTGTTTACTTGAACAAGTTTTTTGTAAAATAACTTGTCTTAGGCAATAAACGGATTTTAATTTGATTTTATAAAAACGACGTTGTATCCTTGTTGATGAGAAATAACAAGAACATCAAAAATCAAACTGATGAACAAAGAAACTCACTCCGAAAGCTAACGGAAGTTGAAGAGAACTGTCAATTAACGTTTCAATTCGTAACAAGTGAAAACAATCCAAAATACTTGTTGAACTCTGTTGATCGTCAAACTTGGTAGCAAAAAGTTGCCTGACAAACAATAATAAACACAATAAAGCTTAAAACTTCGAGTTGGTAGGTGCCAGAAAGCATGGACTTCAAACTTTACAATTGTCATCAAACCAGATTAGCAGCGAGGCTACAAAAAGGGGGCTCAATTCCTTTTTAATCCCGAAAGGGGACGGGGAAAATCTCTTTAGACCCTGATTCCTTCTCGCTTCCTCTATCCATTTCGACCCTTCTACATCCATTCTTCGTGGTAGGCAATTTCACGATATATTGAGTTGACCTTTTTCTTTTTCCTTCATCCTTCCTCTTTCTCTCTATCGCTTCGTCTTCTCTCTTTCCACTCTTCTTTCCATTTATTTCTTTTACTGTCTCTCGTTTTACATCTATTTTTCTGTGTAGGAAATGTTCATGATACATCGAGTTGAACTTCTATCTCTCTCCTTTCTTTGTTTTTTCTCTCACGCTATTGGGAGTAATTTAGGGTTTTCGTACAGCTTTGGTTAGTTGTACAGTTTAGTGAAGTCCAAAGATTCAGTATATTGTATAAATATTCCAAATTCGTTCATTAAAGCTCTTCCAACTCTATGAAAATTACAAAACTTACATGAATAGAATGAATTGCAATAGAAAGGAAAGTAATACCTGTATGTTGAATTTAGCATTAACAAAGTAACAGACTAAGGCCACAGCAACAGCAACAGTAAGGCTGTGCAACAGCACAGCAACAGCAAGGTCATCAGCAACGTCAAGAAATGATATATCTATCTACCTATCTATCTATCTAATGCAGAAATTAAATGAATGTCACTGTACATTCACTTACTTTCAGGAGTTCTAAACCACAATTTTCTAAACGATTTGCGAAAGAATCAGAGAGTAATCTGAAAACAATTCAATATGAATAGAAAAAAGCCAAGTAGAGGAGGCATGTCCAGTAAACAAACTGAGTAAAGTGGAACTTACATTTGTCCAGTAATTTTACACCACAATTTTCCAAACAATCAGCGAAATAAGCAGAGTGTAATCTGAAAAACAATTTAATTTGAATAGAAAAAGTCGAACTCACATTTGTCCAGGAGTTCCAAACTACAATTTTCTAGACAACCTGCGATATAAGAGGAGAATAATCTGAAAAACAATTCAGTCTGAATAGGAAGAAGTGAAGTGGAGGAGATATGTCCAGAGCGATAATAGCGGACTTGTTAAGCAATTATTTTGAGAAGCACCCGTCATATATTCAGAGCCGAGTTGAACAAGGCATGCATGCATTTGACATGCTTTCACTTAAGTGCTCGTGTTTCTGAGTACTACATTGTACTGCAGGGCTCTTTGTGTGCCAAAATCTCTATAGCTTACACAAGTTAACTGAGATCTACACATATATTAAATACTCACCAAAATGAATATTTTGCTCCAGTTCACCATACAACTTAAACGTGTTTTCACTTAGAACTTCTAGAAGGATATATTGAGAAGAATAAATAAATAAATACGATTTCATTGTCACACATTCATTGAACAAAGACAAAGTCAATTTATACACAGGTAAAAGAAAACAAAATAATAACACGGCCCAAGCAGTACTCATGTCAACTACGGTACATAATGTAAGTGCATAATACAGAATAAAAATATAGAACATATCTCTAAGCAACAATTACATTTTCAAGGTAATCATTGATGCAATAAAATGGGTTTAACAAAAGCCAGTTAGACAATCTACTTTTGAAATTTTTTCTGTCTCCAGTATAAGGTCAATAGGTAGTTTATTGAATAATTTCTGGCAGTTTTGGTTAGACGATGACAGGGAATGTCAATTCTATTACAATTTCTAGTGTTATAGAAATGCCTGTCAAGTCTCAATTTAAAATGTTGTAAGTTTCTTTTTATATATAATAAAACTGTGTATATATACAAATTTACTACAGTCTCAGAATGTTGGAAAGATGGGCCAAAAAGAGTGAAAATTATAGAAAAGAGATAGAAAGAGAAACTTAATGGAAGAGTAGAATGGTGTAATGATTTACAAGTGCGAAGAACAAAACTTTTCCCTGTTGTGTGTAGAAAAGTTTGTAGTTGGAAATTAATTGAATTCTCTATTCCAGTAAGCCCCTGCGCCCACTTCGCAACTGCTATCTGATTTCAGTCAGCAACCCAATGTTGTCAGATGACATTTGGCTGTTTCTCGGGTAATTGGGTAATCTAACCTTTCAGCCAAAGTCATCTGGCAACGCTGGGTTGCTGACTGAAATCAGATAGCAGTTGCTTAGTGGGCGCAGGGGCTAATGGTATTCCATACAGAATGACTATTGGTCAAAATTTAGTTCAAGGATTATTTCATTGAGGCATGTTTGGGTTTTGTTGTTTTGTGATTGCGAATTCAGAAATTGAATTGTTGGGTTTGACAGAAATGTTTGCGGTTATGTCAATTTCGATCACTTAACCACAATAATATCAGGAAACAAACTTGTTTTGCAAATGGACTTCGGGACTTTTAAAGCTTAGGACATTTGCAACTTGGAAGTTGGGGACTTTTTAAGCTTAGGACATTCGCAACTTTGAACTTTGTAACATTTTGTTTTGAACTTTGGGACATCTGGAACTTCAGTAAATTTGTGTACCATATTTAGAGTAACTGGGGCCCCATTTCTGATAATTGTGATCCATGACAAATTGCGAAGTTAACAATATCGATTTTTCACTTGTACTACAAAAAATTATGTTGCTCCATATTGGAAGTTGTTTGCTTAGGCTAGGCGTACACCGGTTAGTCAAGACAAGATGTTCAATCACAATAATTCACATTTTGAAGCAGCACACACCGATGCAATGACTAATCGGTGTGTGTTGCTTCATAAGCAACTATGTGAAGTACTGTGACTAAACGTGAGTAATCTCGTCTTGTCTTGACTTGACTAACCGGTGTACGCCTAGCCTAACTTTGTGTTTCTTTTAGAGTTCAAAATTTTCAAATTGCACCTAATAAACAAAAGGTAGAAAATTCTTTGTAGTTCACCTGTCAGTTTAGATTTTTCCAAAGCTCTGTTTTGTTGCGCCGCTGTCTACTACAGAGCACCTTTATTCACTTTGAGGCGTCAAATTCAAAACAAGCCACAAGAAAAAGCCCTCTGCCAAACAAACATGTAGAGGCGGTTTGGTTTTCGAGTGACGCCCTTTGTGAGCTTTATCCTACTGCAGTCCGGGTGACGCCTTTTTGCACTCACTTGTCACCGGTCAGTGACAAGGCAAGTGACAAGTGACGTTTGTGGTCACTGGAACAGGTAGTAGTACTATACTACATCAATGGGTCTCGTTGGTTTTGTTGTGGGTTGTCTGGGACAAGAGTGACGTTGCCTCTTGAACAGGTTCAATATTAGTAAACACCAGTTTGTTGAATTTGTTTTGCTCACAGTTTTATAGATTCATGACTTGGCAGGATGATGTTGATGAATTTGAAGTTGATAAAGCTTTGATGTTGTTTATGTTTTGTTAAGTTGATGTTGATGAATTTGGAGTGAATGAAGCTTTGATGTTGTTTATGTTTTGTTAAGTTGATGTTGATGAATTTGAAGTGAATGAAGCTTTGATGTTGTTTATGTTTTGTTAAGTTGATTATTTTTATTTATTTATCGTATGGCTTTTTATCGGTGGGGAGACCCTTACGGGTAGGTTCCACCTCGCCTAATTGCACAATTTTCTGTGTCGGTCACCCATCCAAGAGCAGTCTTGAATGTTTGTTACTTAACCACATGAGTACTCAGCAACCGCTCTCACCGAGTGACCACTGATATTACTTGATGTTGATGAATTTGAAGTGTATGAAGCTTTGATGTTGTTCATGTTTTGTTACGTTGATGTTGATGTATTTGAATTTGATGAAGCATTGATGTTGTTAATGTTTTGTTAAGTTGATGTGATCCCTTTGCGTGGTTTTTGGAAGAATAAAAGAAAACCAATTATGAATAAACAAACGTTGTATAGAGCTGATAAATTTATAAATTATGGGTCTCGTAGATTGCTCGCAGACTATCCTGCCAGAGCTGAGCGTAACATCGGCGTAACATAAAAATCATTCATCATCCGCCAAATTTTAAAAACTTTTACTATACCTAACATAGTTTCGAAACCAGAAGCTTCTGGAAAGACCTCACTAAATTTACAAACTATAGTGCGATTCACGTCAAGAAGTCAGCATTGCTTGGATGGGAGTTTGCTATCCTTGTTCAGCACAAGGCAGTTCCTTATATCTCTATCGTATTCGCACTGTGCATAGTTGCCGCACACAGTCCCAACAAACACGTTTCGTGCAGTTTTCTCTTTCTCTCTCAATGAGACTTGGCATCAATGCTCCTCATATAAACAATGCTGACTTCTTGACGTGAATCGGACTATATGATACGAGTTTTCTAGTAGCTATTCTACAACTCTGCAGCTGCTTATAAGTTATACACATTCTAATGCACATGGGGGGTTTGTCTCACAAGGTGTCATAATTATTATCTGTCTGTTGAACTAGAAAAAAGCGCAACAAAAATAAATGAATAAATAACTAACAACCAGACTAACCAAACCTTATTCCAAAATGGTTCATTCAGTGATTCAATCTCTCATTTCTCACTATTCACAAAACCCACACGTCCACTTCGATAGTGGCTGTCACTTGCATACTCTCCCAATACTGTTCGATTAGAGTGATTTGAATACTGAATGCCACGCACAATATCTGTGGGGGTAGAACTCATCCCTTCCCCCCCCCCTAACCGGCAGGACAGAAAATTCATGAATGAATTTACGCAGCGTTCCATAGTATGACTTGCTTCCAATTATGTAGCCGTCAAAACGATGGACATATCCATAATTGGGAATCGAGTGTTCTGAATTCTGATTGGTTGTGGGAGTTTTTCGAAATTTGCTGTGGTGGTGGAGTGGAGAGCCTATTATGATTGTGCTATTTATTTATTTATCAGTTCGAATGATTACAATCAAGTAAGGCTAGGCGTACACTGGTTAGTCAAGACAAGACAAGACGACATTAGTCACAGTAATTCACAAAGCTGCTCATGAAGCAGCACACACCGATGCAATGACTAATCGGTGTGTGTTTACAGCGTGAAATTTAATAAATAAAATTATAGATAATATTTATTCTCTGCGAAGGTATACAATAACTCGAACTTTAAGCAAAGCAAAATAATTCGGAAGTAAAATGAGAAAAATATACCAAAGTTCATACTAGTGTTTTTCCACCTTTCCCCAGTATTACAGGACGTTTGAATTTCCATGAAGCAGGCCGCAGACTGTTAAAAAACAACAGTAAATCATCTTCAATTCCAGATTTTAATCCCCCGCAACTCCAACCAACCTAGTAAGGGTTCCAACCAATTTTCAAATGCATGCGAGAGGATTGCGGTTGAACTAATTCTCTCTCTTACACGCTGTCACTCACCTTCTTACTCTCTGACTCACTCGCTCTCTCCCACTATCTCTCCCTCTTATACGCTGCCTCACACTCACTTTTTCTCTTACCAATACTCTCTCTCCCTTACTCTCACACGCACTCTCTCTCTTACACGCTGTCTCTCACTTTCTCACATTCTTACTTTCTCTCTCTCTCTCTCTCTGTTCTTCGCTTTCTATCTCCTCGTTTCTCTACCTTTCTCTCTCATCCCATCTTCCTTGTAACTCCACATTCTCTCTCATTTCTGATTAAAAACTCAGTCCTAATCTGTACGTTTGTTTACATTAGCGCGACAAATGATTGATTACAGAGTCTTTTCACAGAACCAACTGTTTATTTATGAAGGCTGGTGGCCAACATTTTCTATTACTCAGTACACCACTGGCAAAATACACTGGCTAACTGGAAAAAGTTTAATTAGGACGCGAAATGTTTGTATTTACCATTGATACCATCTATATAATACCACTGAGAACAGACTTAGTAAAATGGTATTGTTTGCTTGTCGATGGCTCAACAGCCTTATGTGGGCCTAGGCCTACCAGCTGGTTGCCAGTTTCACATCCACTTGATTGAATCAGCAGAGGTGAATGATCATTAACCAGAAAAGATGTAACGTGTGGTTAGCACATTGACATCTCAACCATAAGCTAGTCTTCGCAACCCAGTGATGGGAACAAAGCAGTGCTGGATAACATTGAGTTAAGCAGCTATATAGTGCAATGCAACAATTTAATATTCCTCCAAAATATAGGGAGTGACTGATTAGCCTTACTAACGATTAGTCAGCAGGGTAAAATGGTATGCTTCTCTATAATAGTACTTTACAATCTATATTATACTTTATTTATTGATGCTAAGGTTATTATCGTTTTATTCGTCATTTATTACTACAGTATAATACCGTTTTTAGGGGAGTAAACCACCGAAAAACTACTTTGACTACCTGGAAATGAGTCCAATACTTGTTATATCGTCTTCTTTGTTGGCATGCTCGAATTGAATTTTTCTCCTCGTCGCCAATGTTATATCGTAAAATAAGTAAATGTTTCCATCAATACTATACCGCAAACAAGGTCAGATTTAACATAATTTTCATGTAACAACCCAAGCTTTTTCTCCTCCTCCCACAATCTTCTATTTCTTGTCTCCTTCATTCTCCACCTTCTCCTCTTCTCCTCCTCTTCATTATCCTCCTCATTCTGCTCCTCCTTTTGCTAGTTCTTATTCTTCTACTTCCCCTTCTTCTCCTTCTTCTTAACCTAATATCAAAATTCAATTTTTTTCGATTTTCAGTGGACCACTGAAATAGACCCTTAATCTTTCTTCTTCTTCTTATTCTTCTACTTCTCCTTTTTCTCCTCCTTCTCTTCATTTTCTTTTTCTTATTCTTCTTCTTCTTCCCAATTTTCTTCATGCAATTCTTCTTTAGCTCCGTCTCTTTATCTTCTCCACCATCTCCTCTTTTCTCTTCTGCAGTCTCTTATTCTCCTCCTTTTACAGCTTCTATCTCTTCTTCCTCTCCCCCCACCAACAACTGTAACATGTCTAAGATCATTACTCATACCCCCCTCCAGTCAACTACCACTCCAAACACCACCCCCTAACATGTACCCATGAAACTTTCTCCTGTTTTCCCCCGTATAACAGGACTCCAGTAATCCTCCCACTTGTACAATGTCTTTCGCTGATCTTTACTACATCTTATTTTATCCCCACCGTTCCCTTTCTCAACAAATCGTACGCTTCTGTTGTTCGTTCGTTCTTTTCACTACTCACTCTGAGAAAACTTCCGTTCTTTTCCTACCTTTCGCACACTTTCCTTTTTTTCTTTTCCTTTATTTATTTCTTTTTCGCACACACTTTATTTTATTCTCTGCTTTTCTTTATCTTCCTTTTTCTGTCCAACAACAATTCTTTTAATAAACACACACTTTGCTCAGAAATGTTGTGGAACTTCTCCATATTCGGTTAATAAATAAAAACTAATTTTGTCTATTCCACAGTATTTATTAATTGAAAATGAGCAAGTTTCAATGCTCATGGCATCATCATCAGTGGTTGAGCCTAAACAGTTTAGGCTCAACCACTGATGATGATGCCATGAGCATTGAAACTCGAGTATGGTTTTTTAATTAATAAATACTGTGGAATAGACAAAATTAGTTTTTATTCATTCACCGAACAATTCTTTTTCTCGATAATTCTACTATTCATATCTAGTTTATATCATTATTTATTTACATTTTCATCATGACTTTTTTATCTGATTAAATCAATTTTTCTTGACCAAGTCCTGATTTCACCAGCAACGGAAACCAGTTTGAGAGACAGTTAATTCTAAACCAACAAAAAGTTGACAAGAAAAATATTACCATAGCCGTTTGAAAAGCTATTTTAAAAAAGCCGTTTCAGCTATTACCATAGCTGAGTTCAAAAACTACGTTTGGAGCAACTATCGTGAAATGAAAAGTAGGCGAAAATCATAAGAACTACCATCTATAAAACAAAAGTAATATATTGCAATTTATTGGAAGGATTCAGTTGATTACCAATTTGAAAATGATTTACCGCATATTCCCTTTGAAAATTAAATGGTTCAATAAATTCATAGAATCATCACATGTGAAACTAGCTTTCAAATTCAATTTTAACTTAATTAACAAGGAAACCCTGTATCTCCATATAACAGGTCATGCTTTTTCTGTTCAATAATTTGCAATCTGAATGTTGAACCACTCCAAATGAATTCTGAAAATTGGAAGTTCAATAAAAAGATAAAAAATTTTGATAATGCTCTATCATGACTGTATTTTCACAGCTTTCCATTCGCTAACTTAGTAACAGGTAAGAAAATAAATTAATCCCAGGAAAACAATAATTGTACTTTACTTTACTTCCCCTTCTTCCCCTTCCTCTTCTTCCGCTCCTTTCATTCCCTCATTTCCTCTTCACCCTCTTCTTCCTCTCCTACCTCTCCCTCCTCTCCTTCCTCTTTCTTCTCCTTCTTCTTCCTCCTATCCTTCCACTCTCTCCACCAATTCTACTCCTTCACCTTCTGTTATCCTTCCTCTCCTTCTTCCCCTTTTTTCTTCTTTTCTTTCTTCTTCTTGTTATCCTACAACTCCTTCTTCCACGTCTTCTCCTCCTTCTTATTGTCAACCTCTTCCTCTCCTTCTTCTCCTTCATCTTCTTGTCCTCTTCTCACACTTCATCTTCTTCCTCTCTTCCTTTCCTTCTCTTCTTCCCTTCTCACCTTCTTCTTCCTCCTATCCTTCCCCTCTCTCCACCAATTTTATTTCTTCTCCTTCTCCTTCTGTTATCCTTCCTCTCGTTTCCTTCTCCTTTTTCTTCTTCTTTTTCTTCTTCTTGTCATCCTTCTCCTCTCCTTCTCCTTATTTTCTTTTCCTTCTTCTTCTTCTTCTTCTTCTTCTTCTTCTTCTTCTTCTTCTTCACTCTTCCTCTTCTCCTCCTCATTCTCTTTACTTCATCTGCTTCATCCTCCTCCTTCATCTTTTTCTCCTCCTTTTTTTCTTCTTCCTCTTCTTCTTCTTCTTCTTCTTCTTCTTCTTCTTCTTCTTGTCATCCTCCTTCTTCTTCTCTTCTTTCTTTTTCTAGCTCTTCTCCTTCTTATCATCCTCCTCTTCTTCCTCTTATTATTTTCTTCTTCTTTTGTTCTGCTTCTTCCTCTTCTCCTTCCTCTTCCTCCCCACTCCTTCCCCCTCTCCGATCAACCGCACTCTCCTCTCCAGACACAAAGAGTTATAGCTGGAATGTTTTCACTGCGTCGGATTGCTTTCGGGGCCTAGTCAGGGAAAACAGTAACTTAGAGATACTACACTGGTTGGCACTTCCAATTCGGTCCTGGATTAAGTGCGATGTTTTCCCTACTCCAGGGAAAAAGATGGTCGTAATCAACTACTTTCCCTCAGGGAAAGGGGCTTTGCGAGCTTCACGATCTGCGAATATCGTCTATCTATGAAACATTATTCACTTTTCTTTTAGTGGCTAATATGTGTTTATTGGTGTGTTAGATATCCATAAAGCCCAATTATTGTACACAATAATACCGGCAGCCATATTTAGTTGAAAACAGTTTGCCATAGGACTTCAAATTCACAATGGAATCAAACATAGAATCAGCGAAACACCAAATGATTCCACTTTCAGTATTTTCTGTAATGAAAACTCATGAAACTATGGTTGGAAAATTATACATTTGCAGTCGATTAATCATATTTCAAGGCATACCACTGATTGAACAAGCTGGGTTCCACCTCTTTTTTGAATAGCATACTGTAATATTTCAATTCACATCTTATTTCCAACCTAATTTTTCTTTTAGTACTACATACTTATCGAGAAAAAATATTTCAACCTTGTCTTATTGACAATCTAACGAAACTAGACGGAACACTGGTCTTGTATAGCAGCCAGTTAGATATTTATAGTCCGTGCAAACCTTAGTTTGCAGTAAGCGTTTAAATGGCAATGCTATTTGTTATGGGGATATGGAAGCGCTGTTGCCATGTTTTGCTTATTATTTTATTCATGCCTCAAATTCACTCACAGCTGTTCGCTCTCTTTTCTGCTCTCTCTCTTGTTTTGTTTACATTTCTTATTCTATCAAAACTACATGAATGAGAAAAAATTAGCACACTAATTACCTATTTATATGTTTTTACTATTATACTATGATTAATTTTAAAAGGCCATTGGGTCATGAGTTAGATTCTACATGAGTAGATCCGGCAACACTGCGCCCCATAAACGTAATACTGCAAACTAAGTTTTGCACGGACTATAGCTTAGTGTAGCCACAGCTATCTCCAGTAAGATATTATTCATCTCAATCTCAATGGTTCGCATTCATAGACCGATCTGTTCTGCAGTCATGAAATATTTCTGCATCTTCAATTATGTTGAGTAGTAGGTTAGAATTCTTATGAACACTGATTCCCAATGAAAGTGTTATTATATGATTTATTTTAATTTATAATATTTATTAAAAATTATTATAATGTACCTATTGTTTCTATTCTGGTAAGATAGGCCTGCCGTACACATAATCGAACAGAACAGAACGTCAAGACATTTTGACTGACAGTGTGATATGATAAAATCACATGCGAACTAATACTCTAAACCAGCTGTTAAACTTCACTATTTCATCTTGATATTTCTTTTTATCATATCACACTGTCAGTCAAAATGTCTTGACGTTCTGTTCTGTTCGATTATGTGTACGGCAGGCCATACAGTCGTAGGTTTTGGGAGACAGACAAGCGTGTAGGTGCGTCTGTGCGCGTAGCCAAAGAACATTATTGTATAGCAGGATTCTTTCAAATTGTCAGAAAACAGCTGATTGGTGTACGCTCGTTTACTGACGTTAAATCAGCTGTTTTCTGACAAGTTAAAAGAATCCTGCTATATGTTTTCCATTTGTAATCAGCTGATCCATCCGCAAATTTAAAAAAATCCACTTTCAAAATAATGTGAATAGTGGTGCCTGTTTTAAAACAATTAAAGTCCTGTAATATGAAACATGAAAAATAGGAAGTTAAAATTTCCCGAAACCTACATTATTCAACAAAGTTGAGTGTGTAAATTGCAAACAACATCATCATCCCTATCTATTTCACTCGGTCTTCAATTTTTCCCGCACTGAATCGGTTTTGGAGAACGTTGAAATGACTATAACTGGAACAGCATTGTTATACGATAGCTATTCCCTCGAGGGATAGGAAATATTGGACTTTTTCGCCTCCCCAAAACTCAAAACCCGAACCAATACACATAAAATGATGAGAATTGTATGAACTGCAACACACTCAATTTCTCGTTCGCTATCTCTTTTTGTCATATTTACTTTTTTATTTCCTTTTCACTCAGTTTTCTCTTCTCTCTCTTTCTGTCTCATTTACTTTCCCTATTTCCTTTTCACTCTATTCTCGTTTTGTTCCTGTACCAGGAATCGTGTTCATTCCAAGCCATTTCCTAACAATTGAAAATAGACTGGCATTTTTTTCTGTTTTGTGATGTAATGTTCCTCTGATAAAACACGTGTAGGAATTTTTCGTACCTCCATTTTCGCTTTCATTTCTGCTCTATTTCCTCTAGTTACAATTTCTGTTCCCCATTTGATTGTTTTCATTAGGATTTTCCTCTTAGAATTGTGATAAGCTTGTTGGAAATATGTAGGGAAATATGAAGAGAGAATGACAATGAAAGATTTCCTAAAGATAATGGAAAGAAAAGATAGAAATCGAATGAAACAAGACAAGTATAGCAAGATGTTTGGGATAATAAGGAGATGAAGAAGAAGAAGAAGAAAGTTCATAAGAAAATACAGGAGAAACTGATGATTCAAAATACAGTAGTAGTTAGAGCGACCTTATTCAACAGAAGCCATATTGAAAATCTCCTATTAAACACGAGTTGAATAATATTATTGAAACAGTTTTAGAATATATTTAATTCAGTAATTTATCTTTGGTACTGAAATAAGTTATCTAATCCAAATAAAGGATCTTGAAGATCGATTAACTAGAATGAGTGAAACTATGGCTGCCTTTTGAAAACAAAATGGCTGAACTGCGCTACATTGTAGGAGCTCTGTGATTGGACAAGACTTGTCACTCCCACTTTTAACACGTCTTGGAGTAGTTGACCAATAGGAGTCGAGCTGTACGTTAGTACCAGCCCACTTGTTACCTTTTTTCTCCGATAGATAGCGTTCGTGGTACTATTTCGCGTTTTACTACGTGGTAACGTTCGCGTTACAACTTCATATCGAGTTTTGTCAATATATTTCGTTTTGAAGTTCATCATGGGCAATTGACATTCATTTTTAGAGTATACAATGAACAATAATTTCACTAATGAAAAGGAGTTCTAATATTATTAGAGTTTATTTCAGATGAGGAATTTCGAGACGTTGTATAAAATTGTCTATTCATCAATATTTATCTATTCAGTAATGTACAAATGATACTTGAAGGGTGGTCCAACAGACTCTCGAACTGTTCTTTTTCCAATTAAAAAAACAAAACATTCCAAATCTTGGTTATGTAGCATATTTTAGCTTAGGGAGTGGAAAACAGTGATAAATAGTGACTGTAAACATAACCTTAATTTGAAATCATTACCAAAATTAGGAAAAAAGACGTTTTGGGCTTTTTGTATGTGTTTTCATCCTATGAGTTGATTTTGTACTTTCTTGAATAAATGAATATTTCACAGTCACTAATTTTAACTCCAAAACCAAACACTGGACAAATTTTTAATTGAATTATGAATGGAGAGTAATTTATAATTATGCCATTGATGAAGAGAGAATGACAATGAAAGATTTCCTAAAGATAATGGAAAGAAAAGATAGAAATCGAAACAAGACAAGTATAGCAAGACGTTTGGGATAATAAGGAGATGAAGAAGAAGAAGAAGAAGAAGAAGAAGAAGAAGAAGAAGAAGAAGAAGAAGAAGAAGAAGAAGAAGAAGAAGAAGAAGAGAGAAGAAGAAGAAGAAGAAGAAGAAGAAGAAGAAGAAGAAGAAGAAGAGAAGAAGAAGAAGAAGAAGAAGAAGAAGAAGAAGAAGAAGAAGAAGAAGAAGAAGAAGAAGAAGAAGAAGAAGAAGAAGAAGAAGAAGAAGAAGAAGAGAAGAAGAAAGAAGAAGAAGAAGAAGAAAACATATATTCTAATGTAACATAATATTCTAATGTTATTTTTAATTTAATTTTTCAAAAACAAATTGGCGTTTCTGTACATGAAATTTTAGAAATGACCTTGAAAAGTAGACGACTGGGTGCCAGTCGACTGGCAACGTGTGACCACGGCAAATAGTGTTTTTTTTTTAGGGTGATGCCCACATGAGCTCTAGGCTTGTGCGTGGGTAATGAGAGTGGTGATGATGAGAGATGACGACTGTTTTTAGGCAGTCGTTGTTATGATAATAAAACAACATGAATCAATCAACCTAAATTAGATAAACTCAATAGATCCTAACAACGCCTACACAAAACCCTAATGAAGCCAGCAATTGCGTTCTCCGCATGAGGCGATTCCAAATATTCATCCAATCAAGTTGACTGCCTGCGTCTTTGATCGATTTGTCTCTGAATAGTTTATTTGCGACAAATTTGTAACTGCCTCTTTGAGAGATATACTCAAATTGCACAGATATAGTGATAGACACATTCAGAAACTTTGGGGCCTGGAGCCAGGAACACATATACCGCCATTTCTATGGATCACTAATGATACGAATATGTCTGTCACATAATTTATATGTAACTCCCTTGATATGTAGAAGCTGAATATATGTGTGGGGGAACTATATACATAAATTTAGTAAACGAAATCGAATGTATATAGTTATAATATGTGTAGGTAGCCAAGAGAAGCTACTGAGTGTATATAGGTTTCAGTTTCCAAAGTCGAATACAATCTGTGTAAATATATAGATAGAAAAGTATATGAGAAGCTAGTAAATATATGTAGGTTTCAGTTTGCAAAGTCGAATATATTCTGTTTAAATATATAGATAGCAAAGTATATGAGAAGCTAGTAAATGTATGTAGGTTTCAGTTTGCAAAGTCGAATATATTCTCTGAAAATATATGTATATGTTAGCTGTATGAGAAGCTGATAAATATGTCTATATTTTGGGAAGCTATACTTGTATTCGTATGGAGTAAGCATGTGTGAGAAGCTACTAAATAATATAACTATATTTAAGATTTAGGAAGCAAGAAATATATATGTATCTGGGTAGCTGTATGAGAAGCTGATTAATATATCTATATTGTGGGAAGCTATACTTGTATACGTATGGTGTAAGCATGTGTGAGAAGCAAGTATATGTATAGTAATATTTTAGAAAGCAAGAAATATATATGTATCGAGGTAGCAAGTATGAGAAGCTGGTGAATATATCTGTATTTTAGGGAAGCTAGAAATCTATATGTTGGATTCAAGACCTGTCATGAACTGTCAATTTAAACTGAGTCTGTTTCTCATGAAGCTATCTCTTGCGACTCAAACAAAGCTAGTTTGTAACTTCTGTTTGTATATAGATATACACTGTGTGCAACCAAACTTGGATTTTCCCCTGAGGAGAAATTGTAGATAGATATACTTATAGCTTATAGCCTGGGGCGCTGTGAGTGTATGACACTGATTTGTATAGGAGATGCGTCTTCAATTCTTACTCTTCCTCGTTCTCATGCTCTCTCTCTCTCTCTCTTCTAGTTTTCTTCTTTCTCTTCTTTTATGCTACAAGATGGGAGGAGAGAGAGTTTTGTTTGAAATTATACGGAGCAAACTGTAGTTGACAAATTATCAGTAGTTTCAAGTAGTTCCTGGTTTGTTTACAAGTTGTTACTAATTTTTCTAGGACCTCTTCAAGTCATCAAACTAATTGGAAAGGTCTCTAAGGGCAAAGATTTGAAAATACTTTATTGTCGTCGTCGTCGTCTTCTATCAAGTATTAGGCAAATGTACCTGTTCCGACTTCAAACATTTTTCTCTTCATAAATTTATTGTTGATTAATTTTTCGCATTTTTATCCTATTCCCATCTTTTTCGAAGCCTGCCAATATCTCTTTTCCCTTCCGGCTTGTGAGCCATGACTGTTTTCTTATTGTGTGGAAGAAAGAAATTAAAAATTTGTGATTCATACTCTTTGTTAACGTACAATATTTGGTTTTTCTGACGGACAAGCCCTATAATATTTGAGTAGATAATTCTTATTTTATGTTTTTATTGAATTTGATTATTATTTTTATTAGATTCCTTTCCCCAATCTAGAATTTCATTGTTACAATTTATTTATGAGCTACAACAAATTATTGATCAAGTTTGAGTGGAAGAGAGGACTCTTAGTCTCAACTTCGCCTGATAAGAGATATTTATTTTTCATATCGTTATTTTGATATAAAATTTATCATCATTAATTGAAGAAAGGATCTTCTGATATTGAGGACGGATGAATCTATTGTCAAAGATTGAGAAGCAGATTTGAGCAAAATCCTCTGATATTATTCCCATATACACCTCCAGTATTTTAATGCTATTGTAATTTTCTTAATTATAAATAAATAATAGTAAAAAAAAATATTGTAAGTGAATTGAATATCATGAATCTTATTCATCAATTTATCTTGAGTAATGTAATTTGAAATTCAAATGAAGGTAGAAATAGAAATCTCCCTTGAGTGTCACTCACCCTCAGCTGTCACTCAATTAAGTACATCACTCAAGTAATAATGCCTCCCAACGTAATAATGCCTCAAATGATGTGATCTCAAGATTTCCGCCGGAAAAATATAAGAAAAGCTCCTCTCATAGCATGCTCTGTTCAAGTTTTTCCCCAGTTTATTTTGGCCAAGGTATCAATAAATTAATCTTCAGCATGGCGTGACAGATCCATTATTCCCATCTTGAAACTCACGGCACTGCGCGAGAAAGACCTGTAAAGAACATAAATCACTGGCGCTACTTTCTCTCCTCCTCTTCTCTTCCTCCTCTTCTTCCTCTTCATCTTTTCCTCCTTCTTCTTTCTCGTTTCCTTCTTCTACATCTTCTCCTTCTTCTTCTTCCTCGTTTCTTCTTCTTCTTTTCCTTCTTATGTTTCTTCTTTTCCTTCTTCTTCATCTTCTTCCTCTTCTTCTCGTCTTTCCTTTTCTTCTCCTTTTTTCTTCTCTTCCTCTTCCTTCTTCTTCTTTTCCTTTTTTTCTTCTTCCTTTCTTCCTTCCTTCTTTCTTTTTCTGCTCCTCCCTCTTTTCATATTCTTATTTTCCTTTTCTTCTTCTTCTTCTTCTTCTTCTTCTTCTTCTTCTTCTTCTCCCTTCCTCCCTTTTCTTCTTTTCTTTCTTTTCTTTTTCTATTTTTTCTTCTCTTCCTCTTCCCTCCTTCTTTCTTCTTTCTTTTCCATTTCCTCTTTTATCTTCTCCTTTCCCTTTTCCTCTTTTATCTTCTTCTTTTTCTTCTTGAACTCTATCCTACCACCCCTCTGTTTCTCCAAAGCCCTCTAATATCAAGATGGTTATTGTTCAAAAACGTTGTTGTACCAAATCTCTCCAAGCAAGGTGTCTAGTCAGGGGTGTATTACAAAAGACTTGTTACTTCAGTTTGAATCAGTTGCCACTCTTAATTAATGAACTGCTGTTAATGAAGCTGATTGATTTGAATTTAGTTATCGATTGAAATATTGACGTGTTATGAAATTCTGTAACCATTGTTTTGATCACGATAAATTATGTGTGCCTATTTTGTTGTCTCAAAATCTTATGGGATCAATAAAATTCGATTCATCTAGACCAATATTCGATTATTTGAGTTGTAATATTTATTCGATGGTTATGGATATTTATTCAAGATCATGAATGAACATAAATATTTATTGCATCAAATGACATTAATAATTTTGGATTATTCTAACTAGCAGCTTATGAATTATGAGTATTTATGTAGATGAGGATAAAACAAAACTCCCTATTAAAAACTAGACCATCAAACGGAACAATGCCTCTATGTTTTCCATTTCGTGAACTTGAAAAAATACTACAGAAAAAGGCTGAAACTGTTATCTTTTCAAGAACAATTCCCATTCATACGAGTACTAGGCCAACCCGTGTAGCGCAAAGCACTGTTCAGTTAATTTTTTGCCACAAGAAACTATTTTACGTTTTCAGCAAATTTCTCGCATTTGAAATGGTTATTTTAGAAAAACAAATAGAGTCTGCAAATATTCTATTCCTCATCTTTCTTTTGACGCAAACTGGTCCACTCAAACTTCTCCATGATCTTTCCAAAGTCAGCCAAGAAATCATTTCCATATATAAGATTGTTACTGATTTTTCAATGACTAATAAAACTTAATCCATACAAATAATCATGATGGTTTATAATAATAATTATGACGTTTTATAATCATTATAATCATAATTTATGATGGTTTATCAAGATGCGTGTTTCACTTATAAATAACAAATAATTAAAAATGACAAATGACAAATTCTGTAGTTCAGAATTCACTTCATTGATTAAACTCCTCCTATTAATCCAAACTGTGAAAATACATTTCCTCCAAAATACACTCCAGAACACCTGTTCAACATCCACCATTCCTGTCGCGATAGAATAATCATTCAAAAATCCTTCACCACTTTCGTTTTACAACTGAAAAATCCCCACTTCCATTGCACTACAAGTGCAACAAATTCAAATCTCATCAATCAAATCGCATCACGAGTGACTGGAAAAAATCTGCTGTGGCTTTTGAAGTAAAAAAACACACACATCATGGCCAGATAGAAGTAAAACAGATTGTAGGGTTGCCAACTCAACACATTTACACAGATAGCAACCAGAAGCAGGGCTGCCAACCGATTTTGGCCGACATTCAAAATATCCCTTCTGATTCAATTAATTACATCACCGACAGATGTGATTTTAATCAAATAAATGGACTTCGGCAGTCCATTATCGAGTGTTCCTCTTTCTTCCCCTTCTTCCTTTTTTCCTATCCTTCCTCCCTTCTTCCCCCACCCTTCTTCCAAACCCTCTTTCTGCGCGTTCGCAATTTCAAGTGTAATTTGTTTTTATTTTATCTGCCGCTTGTTTTTTGGTGGTTTTTTCCGCTCAACTCTCCTGCTGAAAGCCTTTCGAATATGTGAGAGCTTTTCAAAGTGGATTCGTAATGGATTTCTTGTTAAATTCACGAGTGTGATTGCCAAAGTGTTTGTCTTATTTGGATTGGATGATGGAGAATGGAAATTTTGTGGTGAATTTCAAATGCAAACCAATAGAAATACTGTGATGAGAGACTACATCTGCAGATGATATTTCATATTCCATTGATGAGAAAATACAGTTTTGGTTGATTATTTGTGATGAATCAATCAATGCAAACCTATATAATTACTGTAATGAAAGACAACATCTGCAGAAGAAAAGATATTTCACATTAAATTGATGATAAAATAGAGTCAAATCACGAAATAACTCTTTTTCTTGTAACAGATGACTGAGAATAGGCACATCTGTTCTCATTGACGTTCTTAAAAAGTAACGATGTCAGTTTTTATTTTTTTGAAACTGTTACTCGTTATTCCGTTACTTTTGAGAAAGTTTATTCGATCTGTATAGCAGGAATAATTTAACTTGTCGGAAAACAGCTGTTTCGGCAATCAGGAAACAGTGATTTTATGCAGCTTTGACACAATAATCCAAAGGCTTAAAATTCTTTAAGACCTTTAAAGTCTTTAAAAGACCTTTTTAAAGAAGACCTTTCAAAGAATACATTTTTAAAAGACCTTTTCAATAATCTGCGAGATTCAGCATTTGTAGGTTAAGTATTGTGATACTGATCGTCGAAACAGCTGTTTTCCGACAAGTTAAATTATTCCTGCTATACTAGAGAATTCAAAGTTACATATTATTCAGCTGTGAGATTGGTAATTTTTAAATGGTGGATTTTGTGAAACGGGCCCCAAATGGTTACACTGTTAGGCTAGGCGTACACCGGTTAGTCAAGACAAGACAAGACGAGATAAGTCACTTGTGGTCACATAAGCACATGGTTGCTTGTGAATGACACTAGGTAACGTGACTAATCGGTGTCTGTCATTGTCAGTAATACTGACTAAACATCTCAATCTATAATCTATACTCTTTTTAATATATAAGATAGAATTGTTTCCGGTCACTGGTTTTTGAAATTGGTGGAGACAGAAAAGCGTGTGGTTGCGTCTGTGTGCGTTACCAAAAAACAAACATTCCTCTCTGATTCCTCCCACTACGCTTGTTTGATTCTGTCGCCTTCCTGGAAAATTCTGTCACATATGAATCCAAGACATGAGCAGATTCAAGATTCAAGATGATGAATCAAAAAATGAATCCAAAATGAAGATTGATATGCTTTTACTTAAGGTGTGAGAAGTGAAGGTGCTTTTCCACGCATAGGAAAACTCACCGCCTGCTAATGTAAGATCGAGAACTCACGCACTAAGGCTTGCACTAAGGCTTTACACTCATTCCAAGGCTTTTCAGTAGAAATGAGAATCTGCGGAAGTCTGGTGAAAAGACGACTGCTTGGCATTCTCTTCTTCGTCTTTTCCTACTTCTTGTTTATGTTCTGTTACCCCTTTTTGTACTCTTCTTCGCATTTTCACCTTCAGGTTGTTCTTCTCCTTTCTCTGTTCTTCTGATAGTTTTCCCCTCCCTTCTTTCCCTTTACTCGTTGTTTTTCTTCCTCCTCTTTATTCTTGTTTTTCGTCCTGATATTGTCCCCTCTAGGGTACTCCTCCTCCGTTTATTTTTATTACTTTTCGAGTTTTTTCTTCCTCTTTTATTTCTTATTTGTCATTTCCATCTCTTTGGTCCCCTTCTTCTCCGTTCAATGTCTTCCTTCTTGTGTCTCATACTTCTGTCCTTTGTCTACTCCATGTTGTTATTCTTCTTTTTTCTTCTCTTTTTCTGCTTTTTCTTCTCTTCTCTATCTTCTTCCTTCTTCTTTTCCTCCCTCTTCTCCTTAATCCTTTTTTCTCCCCTCTTCCTTTCTTCTCCCTACCTCCTTCCTCCTTCTTTTCTTCTCCTTCTTCTTTTCATTCTTCTGCTCCTTCTTATTCTTCTTCTCCACCTTCTAATCCTTCTCCACCTTCTTCTTCTTCTCCATATTCTTCTCTTCTTCTTGCTCCCTTTTCTCCTTTATCCTTCATTCTTCCATTTCTTCTTCTTCTTCTTATTCTTCTCTTCTTCTTCTTCTTCTTTCTCTTCTCTTCTACATTCCACCTCCATCTTTTCTTGTTCTTCTTCTTCTTCTTCTTCTTCTTCTTCTTCTTCTTCTCTTCTCCTTCATCCCCTTTATCTTTATCTTCATCTTCCACTTTCACTTTCACTTCTCATTCTTCTTATTTTTCTTCTTCCCCTCCTCCATCATCTTCCGTTTCTTCTTCTTTTTTCTATTCTTCTTCTCTTCTTCAATCCTTCTTCATTGTTCTCCCCACCTCCCCTTCTTCTTTCTCCTCTTCCTTTTTCTTCTTCCCCTCAATCCTTCTCCTCCTTCCTCCCTCTTTCTCCTCCCTTCCTCTTTCTGTCTCCCTTCTTTTTGTCTGATTTTCCTCTGTCTGTGTAGGAGTGAGTATTCATTCAGTCCTCAGTCACTGGGGCGCTAGAAGTCATGTTGTCGTGTATTGGAATTCTCATGACAAATGATATCCAGCACAGCGACAAACATTATTCCACCTTCGCTTTCTCTCCTCCTCCTCCTTCTCCTTCTGCTCTTCCCCTATCTTCTCTCCTTCTCCTGCTCATCCTCCTACTACTCCATTTCTCCTCTTCTTCCTCCTCCTCCTCCTCCTTCTACTTTTCCTCCTCTTTCTCCTCCTCATCTTCGTCCCCTTCCACCACCATCTCCATCACCTCATCTTCCGACTACTTCTCTTCCTCCCACGACATAAATCTTGAATATTTTCCAGTGCGTCTGCCATTCCACCTCTGCTTCTTGCAAAATCCGATTCTGACTTTTGCCTCGTGTATCGCCAAATATCCAATAATCTCACGACGCATTTCTTACACAGCATTTCAATTCCATCCATCCATCTTACGATGATACAAATCATTTATCCCGATGCTTCTTACCTCCTTCTTATTCTTCTCCTCATTCTAATACACGCTCTCTTGGTTGACAGCATAGCGGAAGAATATAATATACAATTCCTAAATTGATGGAAGTATTATTAGGTATGGAAAATAAGGATTCCTAATGGAATGATTGATAATGTGAACCTTGGAAATCTGATATAATAGGGGTATTCACGATGTAGTTTCAACCAGCTAAAATGTTATTTGCTAACTTGGGATTGTGAACACCCCATCTAAAAACCATCTGCTATATGTTAAATCACTAGCGCTCCAAGCGATATTTAGTGCAACTAAACATAGCGATATTTTCGTGCAACTCCTGATTATAACCTCACTTTTACCAAGAAATATGGGTAGAATAAAGATGTCCGCCGTTTTAACAGAGATAGCTAGAGTTAGCGGACTCGAAACCGCGCTATCTGCTATCTCGTCAGCTAATTATTTTTCAGCGTACTACCATAGCCTGGACTTAACGCTGACGTATCAGATAGCTGGAGTTATCGAATAGCGCGACTTAGCTAGCTAACTCAAAGATCGTGAATTCCGCTAATGCCTAGAAGATTGAAATAACCGAAATCGTTTTATATTTGTATCTTGAGCGATGTGTGGTGGTTCCAAATTCTATACCTTTTTTTGCTGGGCATAATGTCCACATAAGCCCTAGGCTTGTGCGTGGGTAATTGGAAGGATGATGATGAGAAATGAATGTACCTACAGTTTTATGTGGGTCCCGAACCACAGGAAAGCGATTTGGAGGCTCATAAATTGTGTTTAGAGGAACCGGTCACCGTTACCAGAGGAGGGGTAGGCGCAGTCTCTTATTAGACTTGCCTGCTACCACTGGGACAACCTCTTCCCATTTGCACGAGGAGCTGATTGAATTAGCTTAAATCGCTGTGAAGTAGCCTGTCATCTAATCTAACGACTAGGATAATTTTTTCGTGCTTACTGGAAGAAGTTGTAGAATTCTAGTTATTACTAATATCAATTAAAAAAAAATCACATCAAAATAATCAATTTTCAGAAATTTAAATAGACCAGATATTTTGTCTTGTTCGGGTTGAAGAGCTATGGACAACTTTTGAACTAAGTGACCGAGTTACAGTGTCTATAATGAGGAACTTTTCGAGTCGGATCTAACAGTGGAGTTGGATAATCCCCTGGCTGCCTTTGGCTCAATTACCTTGCAAAAACGATTGCGGTATTAACATTTCAGCCTCGGGGGTATGAGCAGGGAGAACGAGATCTCGTTTGGCAATGAGTAAGACAGAAGAATGGGAGGAGGGTATAATGGGAACTCTTTTAAAAGAGAGAAAAGGTGAAAGAGAAATAAGGAAGTAGGATAATAAGAGAGTGAGAGAGGAGAAATGAGGGTGAAGAAAGTAAGAGTGGGGAGAAGGACGGATATAGAGAGGAAGGAGTTGGAGGAGAAAGATGAGGTGAAAAAAAGATAAGAAGATGAAGAAGAAGAAGAAGAAAGAAGAAGAAGAAGAAATGGAGGAGAAGAAGGAGGAGAATAAAAAGAAGAAGAAGAAAAAGAAGAAGAAGAAGAAGAAGAAGAAGAAGAAGAAGGAAGTAAAAGAAGAAGAAGAAAAAGAATAATGGAGAAGGATAACAAAGTATAAGGGAAAGAAGGAAAACTGAGGAAGATAGAGGGAGAGGGAAGAGTTGAAAAATGGTGAGATATAGGGAGTAGTGATGAAACGAAGGGATAGAAGACCATTGAGATCGTGACAGTTTATTACCTTGGAGAAATCTCTGCATTACTGAGTGGATTTTTTTTAATTCGTTGGGGAGTGCCTCAACTGGATAGCTAATGAGGATAAGCGAACGATAGAAACGGGAGTAAAAGAGTTGCGTGGAAGAGGACCAAAATTAGGTAGAAAAAAGGTAGTACAAGAAGAAGAAGACGAAGAAGAAGACGAAGAAGAAGAGAAGGAAGAGGGCAAAGAAGAAGAAGAGGGAGGAGGGGAGCAGGAAAATAAGAATAAGAGGAAGAAGAAGGAGAAGAAAACGGAGAAGAAGAGGAGGTAGAGGAAAATATGGATAAGAAGAGGAGGAAAATAAGAGGAAGAAGAAGAAGAAGAAGAAGAAGCAGAAAAATTCAAATAGAAAAGTAAAGCATCTGAAATGAAAAGAGAGACCACAGGAAATCCTTCTCAATTAGGCATGCAGTACATTTCGAAAATTGTAATTCCCTGAAATGATGCGGCCCTCAGGTACTTATTACAATTGAAATGTTAATCAGATGGCCCACCGAGGGTTGAAGGCCAGTTAAACAATAATTAACCTTCAACCCTGACGCATCTCATCTCGCATGAGAATCGAGCGCTCGTAATATTTTTGAGTGCTTGCTTTACATTCACCCCTTAACCATCCCAACCTATCTCTCCATCTTTTTCCCATTCTTCAATCGTATCTATCACTCTTTCTCCCCAATTTAACACAAATATCATCCTCTCACTCTTTATTTTTCCTCCTTATACATTTATTTCCATGTTGGTGGTTACCCAACCAATTTATTATCATACCACAATGTTTAGAATGTGCTTATTTCGAGAGTTTTATCTCTTTACCCTAACATTAGAGATCTCACTAATGAGTTGAGCTGTGTTCCATTTCTCTCTTTTTCTCTTAATTCTTCTCTCTTCCTCCTGATTCCTCCCTCACTCTCTCTCTCTTTCTCTCTTCCTGTTCTCCTGTTTCCACAAACTAATCTGCAATTATGTCTTCTTCCCCTTCTTCTTCTTCTTTTCTGCACTGATTCTGCTACTCTTGCTTTCCAGCCTTCATTTAAACCATAAACCACATTGCATTAAAGGTAGATTTAGAAAATGGGGATCCAATTCCCATGAGTGCTTAAAACATAAAATTCGAGTTTAATCTTGTGGCGGTTTTAATCTTTCAGGCATTATATTCGATTTTCAAGTTCACATTATCAATGAATTCCGCTGTTGAAGTCCTAATTTTTCATTGAAATATTATTTTCACCAATGTATTGGTTTAATAGCATTTTATAATGAATGATGGTTTCAATCTTTTAGGCATTGTATTCTATTTCCAAGTTCTCGTTAGGCTAGGTATACACCGGTTAGTCAAGACAAGACGAGATTAGTCACGTTTAGTCAAAATAATTCACATAGTTGCTTATGAAGCAGCACACACCGATGCAATGACTAATCAGTGTGTGTTGCTTCATAAGCAACTATGTGAAGTACTGTGACTAAACGTGACTAATTTCGTTTTGTCTTGTCTTGACTAACCGGTTAACGCCTAGCCTAATCAACATGTTTTGCAGTTGTAAATCCTAATTTTCTTTTCCAATATTAATTCTATCAGTATTTATGAATTGTTTTAATTTTATATACCGGTAATTCGTAGATTATAGGAGATCGATGATAGTGTAATGAATAAAACCTGTGTTTTGTTATTTTGAGAAAACGTTATGACTGTTGGCCCCCTGGACCCCTGGCAGAATCGTTTTTATAATATTATACTAAAAGAGTGAGCGCTTTACGGTGACCTTGTTGGCTTCAACAATGGGAGAATCTCAAACATTTTTTAGCAGATTATTTTTAGACCTCAAACAAACCAAGAAAACGCAAAAAATCGCTAGAAAAACGCGAATATTGGGCGTATCTTTGTGATGTTTTCAAAGTCCACTCTTAGCCCCTGCGCCCACTAAGCAACTGCTATCTGATTTCAGTCAACAACCTAGCGTTGCCAGATGTCTTTGGCTGATAGGTTAGATTACCCGATTACCCGGATAACAGCCAAATGTCATCCGGCAACATTGGGTTGCTAACTGAAATCAGATAGCAGTTGCGAAGTGGGCGCAGGGCTTAGCACTCGTCTAAAGGTCCATGCATGCGTCTAAACTGAACATGCATGCCAAATTTGAACTCATTTGGTTCAGTCGTTGTTGAAAAATCTGCAAAAACGCATTGAAAACGCAAGGAAAACTGCAAAACGCCGATTTCTGGCGTAATTTTGGGAGAATCTCAAACATGTCAGATTATTTTTGGATCCGTGTCTTAACCGTATACTTATTTGGTCATCCATTATACCATTTGGCCAGGTATATTTCCTATAGGACCTATTTAGACCTTTAAAACGAACCTATTTTAGACCTTAAACGAACCTAAGCACATACCAAATTTCAACATTTTCTGCCATTCAGTTCTCGAAAAAGCACACAACGCAAAAACGCGTTTTATAAACAAGATTTTATGAATAAATTTCAGAACATTATGTATAATTGTTGTTAATTTTGTGTGTTTCAGGCCGAGATATGGAGTGTGTTCATAGCTATACTGCGCAAGAGCGTTCGGAACCTACAGGCTTGCACCGATGTCGGTCTCATAGAACACGTACTTCTAAGGCTATCTCAGGCGGACGCTGTGGTTGCAGGTAGGCCTTGGCCCACTTAATTTATTTATTATACTAATAATTGATCGGATATTCCAATAAATCGTAGGGCAAGCCCCAACTCGCTTCCCCTTCTTGAAATTAAAAAAAAAAACCGGTTAGACAATATTATTTATTGTATGATAATATTGGCAAAATTCGTATTTTCTTATAGTAATCTCTAAGATACTGTTGTAGTGTTTTTTAGGTATTTTCTTGCCAATTCAGCCGTATTTGAAATGAATGAATGAGAAAAATTCAAAATCCGTTTTTAGGGTTACTTTCATAATTTTGGATTGTTGTAGAAGTTTCAGCATTGACATTGATACAAGGTCAAAGTTGGATTGTATAGCAGGATCCTTTAACTGTATTGAATAACATGTTATCACAATACAATTAATGAACCCACATAATCCTGAATCTCGCAGTTAGAAAAGTTTTATACAAGTTACAAAATTGGTCGTTCAGTCACAGGTCTTTAAAGACTTTAAAGGTATTTGAGACTTTTAAGCCTTTTGATTATTGTGTCAAAATCACTGTCTAATTATTACCGAAACAGCTGATTTCTGATAAGTTAAAAGGATCGTGCTATAAACATTTGAATGTATTCAACAAGTTATTGTTATCACAATAAATCAATGAATCATAATGGTTGGATTCTTTCATCTGTCAATGGAGCATCACTTGAATTGAATTTTATAGAATTTATTGAATTTTATTGTTCAGTATTTTTTGTTTACCCTTACTTCTTTCATTACGGATTGTTCTAGAAGCTTTAACATTTACATCAAGTTCAAAGGTAGATAAACAAGTGTACAATATCACATAAAATCTTATGAAACTCTGGTTTTCAATTTTTCTAATTTTAGAATCATTTAAACTGAATTTATAAGCGCCAAAATTCTTCGATTAGGCCAACTTCTATCATCTTTCTAGAATCTTTGACAAGTCAAGTTAGATACAAGTTCAAGTCGAGTTTAATACTTGATCTAAGTTTGTTTTGACAATCAATTACTCGTTCAATATTTACTTCTATATAAATAAAATTATTTCATATGAGTATAATCATCCTAAAACCAATTAAATCCTGAAACTACGTCATTTGATGGAATTCATTCGATGATTCCCTATTGAAATGTTCCTTATTCGCAGCGGTTCTATTTTATTTTTTTTCCAATCGACTATAAATTAGTATGAAATTATAATTTGTCTGTAACTATTGCTCAATTCACAGATTAAGTAACTTTGATCTTGTCCCTCAATTGGTGTCGTTTAATGCAGGCTTGAGTTTTAGATTCATGACAAACCTTTTATTTAGAAAGTTTATACTATATGAATAATCTTTACGTTATATTAATAATGTTTGCCGTCAATATAGTGTCAAAACTAAACAATTACCTCAATTTTCATTTACTTATTTATTTAGAGAGGTTTTCATGTAACAAGACTCCACTATGAAAATAAATTTAAACTGATATTCATCGAAAAAATAAAACCAACCAATAAATCCATCAAGTTTTTTTTCTGGATTTTATTTCGTATCACTTTTCTCAATGTGCGGATTCACTGTCAAAACTGCCAGATCCGTTATAAGCGGGGCTTCAATAATAAAAGTATCAGAGGGATATCAATGCAGATTGAGATGGAATAAAAAGTGTCAATGGATCTGGAAAAGGATTTCGAAGGATATAAAACTGGCGATAAGGGTGTGATAACTCTTTTCTTTCGCTCGTTTTATTGTCAATTTTCCTTTACAGTTTCTTGTCTCCTGACGTTTCTGTTTTTGTTTCTTTTTTTCTCGTTTCATTTCTACTGAAGCTATGAATTGAAAATTGACAATTAATATGTAAAGTATACCTGCAAGGAAAATCCTATATGTTGCAAAAAAACGATAAATATTTTTATCCATTATGACGTTTGCACACGATGTAATTTTTCATAGAATTCCAACCATCTGCAAACTATATCTGCACTCTATGGAGTGGTTCGTAGCCGAGGCGGCTAAGGCGTCAGACTGATTAAGTTATCAGCAGTCAGATAAAATCCATTGGGCCAGGGTTCGAGCCTGGTTGACGGAAGGATTTTTGACAAATACGGCCACTCCCGTCTTTCGGAGGAGACGTTAAGCCGTCGGTCCCGACTGCCTAAAAATTAGTCGTCATATCTCATCATCACCCCACTCATTACCCACGCACAAGCCTAGAGCTCATGTGGGCATCATCCTCGGAAAAAAAAACTGAACAGTCAACATTTAAGGTAACCTTACACTGGATATACAGTGTGGTCACTCAAACACTGTATAGAAAGATATACATAACGTGCATGTATAGTGTAATATGGCTTTAACAGTCATCTCTCACAATCACATCTCTCATTACCCACGCACAAGCCTAGAGCTCATGTGGGCATCACCCACAGAAAAAAATAAATGAAAAACGTGTAAGGGTACCTTAATCACCATGAAGCAACCTGGTACCTTAAGGGTGAATAACATCACCTTGGAAATGTTAAATGTTGATGCCAGCTGCCTTCCTAAAACATTCATCAATAAAAATCGCTTTATTCAATAATAATAATAATTATAATTATAATTCCGTGTAACCTGGCTGGCTTTATACAATGAACATGAGCCATAACGTAATCTATAACGTATATAGTCAGATTAATTGAATTTGGTAGATGACATTAGATAGATAGATAGCTAGATAGAGAGATATCATTTTTTTGACGTTACTGATGACCGTAGCATAGAGTCCGACGACAAAAGATTGCATCTCTCTATCTATCTACCTATATATCTATCTAATGCCATCCGCCAAATTGAATGGATATTACAATCGTTTAACACAGAAAATGAACATTGAAGAAAATCATTCTATTCATTCATATATTTTTATTTTATTTTTTAAGAGATTCGATCTCTTATTTTTCTTTTTGTCATTCTATCCCCAACTCTCTATTCTCAGTTCTCTTACCAATTCTTTATGCTTCCATTCCCACCATTTCTCTTTCAATTCCTTCTTTTTCCTATTCGCCATGAGTTTCCTCCAAAAACTGACGTACTAAAAATCTCTGAAAACGCTATGAAACGCTCGAATAAGGATCGCGGTAACCCTAAACGCTGTCGTCGTAAAATTCATTTTATCGGTAACATAAAATCGGAAAACGAGAAAGAGAGAGGAAGAGAGGGAGAGTGAAAGAGACAAAGGGAGAGAGGATGGAGGAGAAGCGAAGAGAGTGATAAAGAAAATGTGTCTTCAGCAGGTGATATGAAAATTGAAATATTGATCACTTTCCGTCCGTTAACAATAAGCCAGTGGTACATAAATTTCAGCTTCTTTTTTCGGAAAATGGATGATGAAGAAGAGTAGGGGAAGAAGAATGAGGAGGGGGAAGTGGTGAGGGAGAAGGAAGTTGGAAGATAGGATGGCTTGAATAGATTGCGTCTCATCATTGGAAGCTGATAGGAGATACTTTGAAAAGCACTGGAAAGGGTTGGTGAAGAATAGGAGGCGGAGGAGGAGAAGAAGAAGAAAAGAGAAGAAGAAGAGAGGAAGAAGGAAAGAGGAAGAAGAAGAGAAGAAGAGGAAGAAGAAGAAGAAGAAGAAGAAGAGGAAAAGGAGAAGAAGAAGAAGAAGAAGAAGAAGAAGAAGAAGAAGAGAGGAAAAAGGAGAAGAAGAAGAAGAAGAAGAAGAAGAAGAAGAAGAAGAAGAAGAAGAAGAAGAAGAAGAAGAAGAAGAAGAAGAAGAAGAAGAAGAAGAAGAAGAAGAAGAAGAAGAAGAGGAAGAAGAAGAGGAAGATGAAGAAGAAGAAGAAGAAAAAGAAGAAGAAGAAGGAGAAGAAGAAGAAGAAGAAGAAGAAGAAGAGGAAAAATGAGGAAGAGGAGGAAGAAGAAGAATAAGAGGAAGAGGAAGAAGAAGAAGAAGAAGAAGAAGAAGAAGAAGAAGAAGAAGAAGAAGAAGAAGAAGAAGAAGAAGAAGAAGAAGAAGAAGAAGAAGAAGATGAAGAAGAAGAAGAAGAAGAAGAAGAGGAAGAAGGAGAGGAAGAACAAGAACAAGAAGAAGTGGAAGAAGAAGAAGAAGAAAAGGGAAAAGGAGAACAAAAAGGATGAGTAGGCGTTGGTCTAATGGCGAACGAGAAACCAATGCTTAAGACGAGATTTATTGGGAAATTCTCTCCTCTCTTCTATGTAACTTACTTCTTGGGAAAGAACTTTTTTCATTTAATGGTTGCAAAAGATTCTGCCACTCAACGGAGATATTCTAGTCTACTGAGTACACGCCATTAGGGGTTATAGCTGGAGTAGGAGGTTTAAGAAATTTTAGTAAATTAGATTCATTTTCAAGTAGTGAATAGTAATAAGAATAAATGTTCAGTAATAAGTAGTAAATTATAGTAAATAGTTGATTGGATTGTACATCGATAGATTGGTATATCGTTAGTCGTTATACTGTGATTCATTTAATTTGACGCTTGGCGATCAGTAAACAGCTGATGTTACGCAGCTTTGACACAATAATCCAAAGACTTTTTAAAGTCTTAAAGACCTTTAAAAAGTCTTTAAAAGACGTTTTTAAAGAAGACCTTTCAAAGAAGACTTTTTAAAAGATCTTTTTAAAGTCTTTGCAATTATCTGCGATATTCAGCATTTCTAGGTTAAGTATTGTGTCAAAGCTGCGTAACATCAGCTGTTTACTAATCGCCAAGCGTCAAATTAAATGAATCGCAGTATACCAGTAGTAGCCTAGTACTAAGTATGCAGTTTTTAAGTAACTTGTTACTTGTGTAGAGTTACTTTTTTTCACTTGTTCAAAATTCTGGAGATTAAATTTCTAGTCAACTAAATTGTAGTGTCTAAATTGGTCCCTAATCTCATAAATTTGGGTTTTTGGATTCAAAACATACTGTAGTTTGTTCAGGGAAAGGAGAGACGATGTAAATAAACCTGTGCGTGCGAGAGTCTAGCTAGGAGCCGCTGGACCGATTCACAGTAGAACTACTGAAATAATATTATTATTATCTGCAGTACGTGATTCCAGTCTGACCTTGAATGAACGTACTGTGAACTGGAATTGGACTGAAAATTTATCGAAAAAAGTTGAGTCATCGCTTCTATATACGCACACAAATGCAAACTCTTGTTTTCGCCGTCTCTCAACTCGATTATTTTTTATAGATTTTTCTAGGACGACGCATGAATCTAACATAGGAAAACTCCTACTACACCAAGAGTTGAGAATTGTGCTGGAAACATCCGATCTCGAACAAAAATAACAATTTCTGAGATTCTACCAGTCACTGAGTCACTCTCCAAAAGCTGAGGATTAGATAGTGAATAAGGACAGGCTTCAACTGCGGCCACACTAAACACCCTACATAAAAGAGTGCAGCGAGGCCTCCAGCTTTAACCTCGGCTAAACCTCAGTATACAATATTGCGTGGAGACCATTGTGGAGTAGAGCTCACAATAATCCTAGCCTCACAATGGCTTGCCTCACTTCGACAAAGAAGGCCCGATATATTGCGAGCAATATTGTCACAATGGAAAGTCAGAATATGACGTCACAATGTCATACCTACAGGGCACCGAACGTTGCAATTCCCAAACGTCAGCGGTTTGATTTATTGGTTGTGGCTAGCTTTATAATAAATTCTATTGTTTCTATTCTTGTGGTGGGTTATTGAATTGATATTTGTTTACATGTTGTAGCCTACAGTGAGTTGGGACTGGAAGGATCTTTTTTAAATGTATTTTATTGGTCCTCTGTATTCCTCCTACGATATTTATTTCCAAAAATAATAATATTGAATTGAATTGCTGCCTTTATTTTTCCTTTGATTTTTCCTATTGATATGATATTTTGAAAAAGAAACTAGAAGATGTTACAAACATCTGATAATCCAAAGTTTCCAAGATCGAATACAGTTGCCGGAACGGATTTTGACAGAAACGGCCACTCCCGTCTTTCGGAGGAGACGAAAAGCCGTCGGTCCCGACTGCCTAAAAACAGTCGTCATCTCTCATCATCATCCCTCTCATTACCTACGCACAAGCCTAGAGCTCATGTGGGCATCACCCTCAAAAAAAAAAATTGAAAAAGAAACTAGAAGATGTTACAAACACAGTTTTATTAATAGATCGAGTACGCTACACCGATTCTGGTTTGATTTATTGGTGATATTGTCAATCTCTGATAATGTAACTTTGGTGAACAATATGGATAACTACCTCAATATCTCCTTCTCCACTACACAAAAAGGGATCCGATATTTTTAGATGTTCGTCTACTCTATACAAATAAATAAATGCACAATGGTCTATCTGAATGTACTGAGTGGCGCAAAAAGAACGCATGGATTTGAGTAGGATAGTTTCAGTGGAGTGGAGCTGTCTGTGACCGCCGAGCGACACCATTTTGTAGGTTAAAGTATCCAGTTTTAGTATCAATGGCGCAATTGACCTTGTAACATCGCGTATTTGCTGTTGAACAATATTTCAAATAGAATAAATCTGCCATCGTCGTTCAACGGAGATTTAGTAGAGAGTTTCAAGTCGAGCGTATTGACATAGACAAGAGATAGGAGTCTGTTATCTATTCTAATCTGTTATCTATGGTATTGATATGTGATACTTCTTCACTTGAAATTCAAAGTTTATGCCCGGTTTCTCAGTCGTTCAATAAACAGTTTATGGATCCAATAGCAGTATTGAATAACCATGTGTTATCTAATGGAAAATGTTTTTTATTGATTCAATAGCACTGAATACAGAACACTTCTGTATACAGAGGTGTTCTGTATTCAGTGTTAATAGTTTATCGAACAACTAAGCAAACGGAAATAAACTGATGTAAACATTGTTCAACTGAATACAGAAGTGTTCTGTATTCAGTGTTAATAGTTTATTGAACAACTAAGCAACCGGGAATAAACTGATGGGCCTCCTACAACGTTGCTATAGAAAACTATAAAGTTGCTATATAAACTATAAAGTTTTGCTATATAAAACTAGAAAACTATAAGAAAATAGTACTTCGTAATAGGACATTTGTTATTTTCAGGTTGATTATACTATAGTGGCACTGTTTACTTGGTCATGGGTCAGTTGATATTGAGGCCAAGTTTGGAAAGGGAAAGAGGGAAATATGAAAAAGGAGAATGGCGAGAGAAAGAGGTAGAGGAGAAGTAGGGGCAAGAAGTGGTGGACGAAGATGAGGAGGAGGAGGAGGTGGAGAAGGGGAAGATTTGAAGTGTGACTTGGTCCGAATTTTTGTTTTCATTTTGAACACTATTTTTCAACCCTCTAACGCTGCCAAGTCAAAATGTTGCCTTCTGGTGTAGAAAGGACGGGGTGGATGTTTTGTCCTATATATTAGAGTTGAAGAAAAATGGTTGGGAGTTGCAAGAGTTGGGGTTGAGTTTAAGGGAAGGGTAGTTTTTGTTTCTGCAAAGCACGTGTTTGGATTGCAGAATGTGTGGGTGGGGGTGATAATAGGAGTGCTTGGGAAATAGTGTGATAGGAAGAGAAGTGTCGAGCATAGATTGAGGATTGGGAGAGGCAGGAGAAGAGAAAAAGCGTACAGTCGTTCTCTTTTTCTTCTTCTTCTTCTTCTTCCAAGAGAGATAGCGAGTTAGAGAGAGGTAAAGTTGGGTCAGAAAATATTTTTGGAAATGAAGAAGTGAATAAAATACAAGCGAATGTGTAATAACAGAGGCAGAGACTGGATTGAGGCAGGAAGCAGGTAACAGGAAGAAAGAAGTAGACATTTTAAAAACAACAAATAAGAGGAAGAGGAAAGAGCTACTTGAGCATAACGACGGAAAAAGGAGAAAGATAAGAAAGTAGGAAGAAATATGTTCCAGATAGTGGGAGACAACATTGCCGTTCAGACTTGAGGGGAAATGAGAAGGAGGAGAATGAGGAGGACGAGAAGGAGGAGGAGAACAAAACAAGAAGAAGAAAACAACAACAAGAAGGAGAACAAGAACAAGAGGAAGTAGAAGAAGAGGAAGAAGAGTAGGAAGAAGAAGAAGAAGAAGAAGAAGAAGAAGAAGAAGAAGAAGAAGAAGAAGAAGAAGAAGAAGTAGAAGAAGAAGAAGAAGAAGAAGAAGAAGAAGAAGAAGAAGAAGAAGAAGAAGAAGAAGAAGAAGAAGAAGGAGAAGAAGAAGGAGAAGATCAAGAAGAAGAAAAAAGAAGAAGAACAAGAAGAAGAAGATGATGAAGAAAAGTGAAACGATGAAGGAGAAAAAAAAGAAGAGAAAACAATGAAGAAAAGGAAGGAGGGGATGGAGAAGGAGAAGAAGAAGAATGAGAAAGAGCTCAAGAAGGGGTGAGAATAAGCTAACGGATGATATGGCCCGTAAGAAGGCCCCCTAATTCTATAATTTATCGGTTTGGCCAATAGAAAACAGCTAGCTATGTAGTTTATTGCATTTGCCTTTAGTTTTTCCGTTGATTCTCCACCAACGAGAAAAGGTATCGGGTCTTGGATTTTCTCACACTGTAACTTAGATTTTCCGAAACGTTTATTTTCGTGCCCGCTCTGCTATTTTCTCGATTCTGGGACAAAGCTTGGTCTGGAACCCGTAGATATATTTTTGTGAACCGTATTGGTATCGTGATGTGGAATTTACTGTAGAAATTTTTATCTGTAGTGTTTGAATGTATGTGGTATTTCTCAAGCACTAATGAAAATAATAGAATATAAATTTATTTCTTTATCACAATTTATTATCACAACAATATAAAACGAAAATACCTACAAGAGAATGTGATTATAATCATGATTATTTTTCAAATAATACTGTAACCATATATTTATCCAGTACTAAATTTATTTTTAACTTGAATAATTTTTTATGATCAAGTACTTGATGGTGTCGAATCACTTCTTATTTAACTTATTTGTAGAAATCGTATTGATGTTGTGGAACTCCATGATGCAATGAAACACTAAAATATACTGTATTGTCAATTCCACTATTTTATTATTTACAGCACTGGACTAGCTTCACCAGTCACATTTTCAACAGTACTAAATAGTAAATGTTTTGTTTATATCCGTTAACAAACTTTAAAAAGAAATCGATATTTATCGATAGTCGATAAGATCAATACTAGTGATATCGACATAAGTCAATTATGGTACCAAATTATGGTATCAATAATGTAAAATAACATGAGAGGTTATGCCATGAAACCGTGTTACTGTAAGGCTAGGCGTGTACACCGGTTAGTCAAAACAAGATGAGATTAGTCACGTTTAGTCACAGTAATTCACATAGTTGCTTATGAAGCAGTACACACTGATGCACTGACTGATTGGCGTGTGTTGCTTCATAAGCAACTATGTGAAATACTGTGACTAATCTTGTCTTGTCTTGACTAACCGGTGTACGCCTAGCCTAATACGAGTAATAAGTTTGACCCGATATGGTATAATATTATGTTCAGCATTGTCCTGTCAGTTCTACGATAATTGAATCATTCGATTTTGTCTCAAGTCTATAATAGACTTTTCTGTAGCTGAAATCAGGTGGAATCATTGATTCGAAACTATTTTCATTTCTAAAAGTTCATTTTATCAATTTGTTTCAATATTTCTTTCACAGATCTGCTCATCGATATGCTGGGAGTTCTTGCATCGTACAGCATAACAGTGAAAGAGCTGAAACTGTTATTTGGAGCTATGAAAGCTGTCAACGGAAAATGGGTGAGTTACCTGAATATTTTCATGAATTTGTTACAAGTTGGTAATTTTTTGCTTTATAATTTGACAAATTTGAGCTGTGATTTGTTCATGCAATATTCTTTCCAGAAACTCTTGTTCTTGAAGCTGTATGTACACAATCAAATTTTCCATCCAATTCAATTTCATAATACTGTAGCAGTTTATGCAATGGTTATATTATGAGAGCCTTTAAACCACGAGTGAGATACTGAGGTTAAAATACGTGCGGCAACGCTGGTATTAAGGTTTCTCAAGATTCGTTTAAAAGCTAAGAAATAAGAAACGGCAAAGAAATAATATCTCTCTATCTATCTAATGCCAAGCGTCAATTTAAATGAATATGGGTGTATGTTGAAAGTTTTCTGCTCGAATAATGAATGCTACTCTTGCCAGTTGAGATGCCCTGGGGAAATTAACAGTTTTCTGCATAGACACAGACGTTTGCTGAAGGGGGTCTGTCTTACTGCATATTGTTTCATTCTTCAATATAACATCCTCACTGCTAGTGGTCTCAGTCTGTCTCTATTTATCAGTTGTGCGGCTCGAGTTCAAGCGAAGTCATTCCTACCCTAGATGAATACATGTTAGGCTAGGCGTACACCGGTTAGACAAGACAAGACGAAATTAGTCACGTTTAGTCACAGTAATTCACATAGCTTGCTTCATAAGCAACTACGACCCTTAATTCTGGGATAAAAAACACGATTCAGAAACTACAATTAAAAGTAGAAAATTGGCAAGGGAAAAATATTTCAGTTGATTTGGATCATCACAGAACATCAGTAACACGTATACCGTGACTGTGAGACAACTGGAAAAATAGGAGAAATGGGACTGAATTTTGAGATGAAAACGTGAATTTTTGAGGTAGATAGACGGTGAAGCCTTTTCGCCCGCCTTGATAGCAATCATTATCGTACAATAGCATATTATTTAGGAAAAAATGATTTTTCAAGGAAGGCGCCTGAACAAAGCTAGCCATTAACCACTGTAAAATGACGTCAGATTTGTTATTGGTTCTCGTTGCATTGGTTCCGTTGGATGACGTCACTTTACTGCGGTTAAAATCAATTGGATCAACTAGCCGTAATAATGGTTGAATCTTGTACGATAATTCTTCATATCATTTAATGAATTTCACTTTGTAGTAATCGAAGAGGTAATGTTTGGATGATTGAAATGTACGACATCATTACATGGAAAAAATGTATTTTTCAAATTTGTCTTATTTTTGCAACGAGATTCGGCCTCTGTATTTTGTAGTTGTAGGCACATTGACCACAAGACATCCAACATGTAATTTCCACAGCTTGCCCGCTGGAAATTTCTCAAAAAGAACACGCACTGTGTCCGCCAAAATTCCTTTTTCATTTTCTTTTCATGAATGATTTATGAATGTGTCCCCGAGGAGAACGTTATGATACATTCTGTATTGTCTCTGTTTATTTATTCTCTCTTTTCTGCTTCTTCTCCACCTTCTTCTCTCTTGTCTTCTTCTTCTTCTTCTTCCTCTCTCTTCTTCTTCTTCTTCTTCTTCTTCTTCTTCTTCTTCTTCTCCCTCCTTTTCTTCTTCTTCTTCTTCACCCCCTTTCTCCTCGCCTTTACACGACGGATATAAAGTACAACGTAACCGTTATCTTTCAAATTGCTACCTTTCTTTCTGCTCACAAGAATTATTTATTATTGCACGTTTGTCTCTTCCTGGTTTATCCTGTTCTGCTTTATTGCTTGGTGTTCCTTGTAGGCCCCATGAAAGTTAATAATAATCTTCTATGTGAAGTACGGGAATTTGAATATGTAAAACGGTTCAGTATTCAACGTACGTATTTCTTGGGTACTATTTCTCAACTCACCTACAGTTTATGAGAGACCTATGATCGTCTACTGGGATGACAACATTACAACCTGTTATATTGTCATTTGTACCATCAACCCAATCATTTGATTGAACAAAAATACAGTCATACTGAATGATAACATTTGATTTCATAGGAGATCTTCAATTGAATTCAATTAATATTAATTTCATTTCATTTCATTTATTTATTGTCACATTACATCAATTTTTGAGTAACACTCATTTGACTGGTGACAGTAATTATTTATTGATCATAATTGGACACAATATTATTTTATCATTGAGATTTTGTTTTATTAAAAAATGAATTAGATATTGGTAATAATATTGAGTAATATAATCACGAATTGTGACAGACCCCACCAGTATATCAAACAATGAAAATGGGTACCCAACAACCATAATTATGTTAGACTGTTTCTCACGATCTTAATCTAAGCCTCCAAGTCCCTATTCTGATGTGAGAAGCCTGAATTTTGCAAAGTTGCATGAAATGCAGCATCTTATGTAAAACAATATATTGCTAAGTAAAATACTGTCTTGGAATATTAAATTAAAATGAAGACATTTACTAGGATCAGTAAATAATAGATTATTCATTTTCCAAAAACTAATACTACTACAAATACAAATTTACAAACATCCACAGTTATTCATACAGAATTGTGACAGGAAAAGATAAAAAAAAGAGTTATAAGACAAGTTTCTGTATGGAAGATTGCCCTACTCCAGTATGGCAAGCCATCTTCTAGAGTAGGTTAAGTACTAGTGTTTTTTACAATCAGTACTAGTAAATTTTACTTGTATTACTCGTAGATTTAAATTACAGTACTAGTAAATTTTACTCAAAGCCGTGGCGAAGCGTGGTATACTTGACCGGTCATCGCCGGGTATATTTCCTATAGGACATGTACCGGGCGATGACCGGTTAAGTATACCGCGCTTCGCCACGGACTCATAGATGTATTTACTTGTACTGTACTACAGGGTGATCGTAAAGTCGCGCAATCCAATGTTTGAAGCCGTGTAGGAATGACAGGTAAATTAGTAAAGTATGATTTGCATATGGAAATTTTTCGTCCAGTAGTACAGCAGGTGGCTGCACTGCCAGATCACGCCATCGGGCGACAATTAGCCAGAAATCAGTTTGTTTGTTCAGTTCAAGTCGCAATGTCTTTTACGCAAGAACAACGTATTTCTATCGTTTTGAGTTACTGTGAATCGAAATCCTACGCAAAGTGTCAAGAAAATTTCTCCAATGCCTTTCCAGATGCTAAATTACCAAACAAATCGACCATATGTCGTTTGTTTCATCGTTTTCGGGATACAGGTAGCGTGAATGACCGTAATCGTACCGGCCGACAAAGTGTTTTGACTGACGACAGACTGCAGACGATATGTGAAACGTTCATTCGTTCTCCAAAAAGTCTCTTCATAAACTTTGAAAGAAAAATCAATAACACATTACAGCTTTTTAAGACTGTTATCATTTTGGGTTGCGCGACTTTACGATCACCCTGTACTGTAGTATCAGATACCAAGTTCTTCAGCCATTGCTATGATTAATTCAATTCAAAACACTATTGATAGAGTGGAATGTTTTTAGGATGGTGGTTCATCCCACTGCACTTCTTCCTTTCATCCGCCTTTCTAAAAGCAAACTCTACTCTACAATCAACACTTTTGTCTAACACTACCAAATCCCACCTTAATCCTACTCAGCTTCCTTACAAATCCAATTCTTGTACCAGCATTCAGAAATCTGCTTATCGTGCCAAAAAGAATGTTACAATAATTTATGCTCGCTCCCGTTTCGGTCCGTATAAACACACAAAACTGATCCCCGGAATTCATATTTGGCCTAAGTTCAGAGATCTGCTACCTTCTTTAAGTTCTCTCCTTTTCCATCTTATCCTATTCATGTATTTTTTCTTCATTTCTTCTTCTATATCACCTTCTCTTTCCCTTGTTGTCTATCTTCTCTTCTTTATTAATTCTTTTTTCCCCTCCCAATCTTCTCTCTTCTCCTTCTCCTGCCTCCAATTCTTTCTTTTTTCAAAATTTCCTGTTCCTTTCTTCTCCTTCTTTTCATTCATACACTTCTCTCGTTGTTCTTCTTAACCTGATTATTTTTTCCTCTCTTATTTGTTCTTCTTCTGTCCAGTCTGCTGCTGTTGCTTCATCTTCATCTTACCATTCTTACTTCTCTTGCTCTTACATCTTTCACTTCTCCGCCATTTACCTCTTTCTTATATTTCCTCATCCTCTTCTTCTTCTTTTCCTCATTCCTTCATATCTCATTCTTTGTCCTCGTCTTCTTCTTTCTCTCCTCTATCCTCTTCATTTCTTCACCTTCCTTTCTTCATCCATTTTTCTCAATCTCTTCTGCATTTATCTTCAATTTCCCTTCTCTTATCTCCCTCTCCATTTTTAATCACAATTTATTTTTTCTTTATCCTCTCCTTCTTCCTCATCATAATATTTTCTTCTTCTTTTTTCCTTCTTCTTTTCCTTCTTCTCCTTCTTCTTCTTCTTCTTCTTCTCTTCCTTCTCTTCTTCTTCCTCTTTTCCTCTTCTTCTTCTATTCCTAATACTACTTCTTCTCCTTCTTAGGTATAGTCACACTTCCTATATCATCATCATCTCTTTCTTTTTCTTATTTTGGTTATAATTTCTTAATCATATTCCTCTCCATTACCATCATCATCTTCTCCTAAATCTCCTTTTCATCTCCTTCTTCGTCTTCCCTCTCCTACTCCTTGCTTCTTCTTTGGCTTCTACTCCCTTCTTTTCCTCCTTCTTCTTTTCTTCCTCTTTCTCAATCTGTTCTTGTTTTGCATCTTCTACTCTCTTTCCCTTAACCTTCTTATTTTTCTTCTCCTCCTTCTCTCTCTTCATTTTCCATCTCCACTTCTTCTTCTTTTTTTTCTTCTTCTTCTTCTTCTTCTTCTTCTTCTTCTTCTTCCTCCTCCTCCTTCTTCTTCTTCTCCTCCTTCTTCTTCTTCTCCTCCTTCTTCTTCTTCTCCTCCTCCTTCTTGTCCGCCAGACTTATTCCTGTCAATATCATCCTAACGCGGCTCACTTCCATCTCACGCCATTATCTCGTTTCCTGCTAATCTTCAGCTGTCGGAAATTCTTTTCCAATTTCTCTTCCTCTCCTCCTCCTCCTCCTGCCTCCACTCCTTCCCCTCTACTCCACTCCCTCCCTCCACTCATCTTTCTCTCTTTGCACACATCTTTTCGCTTTCGAATCGTTATGATTGCTTTCAAGTGCCTAACAGCTTGACCGAAATCTATCACCATGAAACTCTCGTGACAACAAAGAAAGTAGAAAAAGACAATTTTTCGTTTGTTTTCAGTTTGTTGATGTACATGATCATTTTGTATTCATTTATCTTACATACCATGTTTGAATTTACGCAATGGAATTCAATTCAATATCGTTTCATCAATTACTTTTCATTCCTACAGTAGGGTATTGAGAAGTAGCTTCCTAACATCAGCGCGCTCAAGTGAGAGACAGAGGAACAACCTGGGGAGGAACAACCTGAAGATAGGTTATCATAGAATCAAATGTAAAAACGCCTGTTTTCAAACCCATCGTATTTTATAAATATTCAGCCAAAATATTCCAGGAACTTATAAAATCAAAGCTAGGATGTTCAAGAACACATCAGTTGTCTCTTCAAGAGAATAGAAACAAAGATAATTTTTAATTGATCCTCTTTCCAAAAGCATTCCTTTTCAAAAGAGAGTGAGATACGTATTGATATAAAATATAATATTGAACGTAAATAGATGAAATATGGAAAATATAAGATGTATATATAATGTTGTTATTGAATTAAATATTATTTGTGTGAAATAGTTTATGTCTCTGGAATAATAATGTTTATCATACATACGATACCGATGGATACACATAGCGGCAAGTTCAAACTTCAAAAATCCTAACCTAGCAAGAAGAGTCTAGCAACAAGATGACGAAAATTCTGATAAAAGAACTTTAATCCAATTAATACATTCATTAAAACACCTTGAAACCACTAAATAATAGATAGCAATAAAGTATTGATGATACATTAATGATTTTATTGATTTCTATCCCAAAATTGTGTTTTGTTCCTATCTCACAATATTGTTAAAATCCCTCAGGTTGTTCACTCTCTCTCACAAGAGCGTGCTGATCAGGTCTATGAGCTACTCCTCAATAATTTCTTTGAAAATGTTTTTTTTTTTCAAATGTCATATAATTATGTCATGTATTTGATTTCATCAATAAACTCCTCTGATTGTGTTGCACATCATCCAGAGAAATTATTATTAATAATTTCTTTCCCACCCTTCTACAATTTTTTTTAATAAATTATTCACCATTTCAACATAACCAATTCTGAAAATTTGAGTCAATTTCTGGCTACACAGAAACAATCCTCCCCTAGAAACAATTGTCGACGATACAAAATGGTTCCTCCATTCAAAAAACACATCTCCCCTATTTCAGCGTATTGTTTCCACGTTAGTTACTGAATCATCCGCACCGCCGAATTGAGCGCTAGTGTCTTCTTCACCCCCTCTCCCTCCCACCTACACCCAATGATAATAATAATTGAATTAGGCTGTTGCCGAGCTCATTCAAGTGGATGCATCGCATTTCGCATGAATACGGGGTGTTCTTCCCCTTCCCATACATGCACACTCGTTCAAATATACAAATATACTTCACTTACTGACGCACACTCGCACACAGTTACATTGAGCAGTTCATTACCAGGATTTTGTAGTCTGAAATGAAGGCTGATACAACTGAATTCGCCCCGAATGCATGTGAAAACACATACAATTCGGGTACTAGTTTGAATGGGACTCGATGTTGAAGAGAGAAACAGGTAGAGAGGGAGAAGAAAGAAGGAAGAGAATGGAAGAGACAAAGAGAAAGAGAGATGTAGAGACAGAGAAAAGAAAAGAGAGTTTGAATGGGACTCGATGTTGAAGAGAGAAAGACGGAGAAAGAAAAGAAGGAAGAGACAAACAGAAAGAGAGAGACAAGAAAAGACAGAGCGACAAAGACGAGGGACAGAGGAAGAAAGAAGATAGATGAACAAGAGAAAGAGAGATAGGACAGAATAGAGGACGGATTGAAAGATACAAAGAAAAACAAATAGAAGAGAGAGAAAAAACAAAAGCAGAGATGACAAAAAGGGGAGGAAGACAAAAGCAAAGAGAGGAGAAAAATATATAAAGAAGGGTACACGATGAAACAGGAACGAGAGAAGGAGTCAAAGAGAGAATGTACGAGAAAGGAGGGGGGGAGAAAGACATTGGAAAAATAGGGAAGAAATGAGCAAGAGAAAGAGGGAAGCGGGAGCAAAGTGTAGGAAAAAGAAGATGAAGAAATGGGAACAAATGACATAAAAACTAGGAAAACCGAAAACGAATAGCATTCGAAGGAGATAGGAGAGTAGAAGGAAAAATCAAGAGTCATGGAGATAAGGAACAGAAGGAATAGAGAGGAAAATGAGAAAAAGAAATAGGAATGAAGAGGAAAACATGATACATAAAAATGAAATAGGAAGAAGGTGAAGAGAAAAGTAAAGAAATGAGAAAAGAGGAATGATGGTAAACAACGCCATGAGCGGTATAAAGGAAAAATCCTTTAGAAGAGAGGAAGGGTGATACGAGAGAAGAAGGAAGTAGAAGAAGAGGGAGACATGAGTAAGAACGAAACGAGAAACAAAAGGAGAAGATGTAGAGGAAAATGAATCAAATAAAAATATGGGTAATGGAGAAAGGAAAACGATAAAAAGAATACTGAAAGCAAATGAAAAAAGAGAACGATAAAAGAACAAGCAAAATGAAGATGAAGAAAGAAACAGGAAAAGAGGGCTGAACATGAATAGAACAGAGAAAATCATCGTTATCCTTCCCATCACCCACGCACAAGTCAAGAGTTTAATGTGGACACCACCACAGAGAGAAACAGAAGAGAGAGAAAAATCAGGACAGGAGATGGTAAGGAGTAACAAAGGAAAGAGAAAAACGAAACAGTGTGAGAAAGAGTAGCAAATCGAGGGAGCATTCAAAAACAGCATCACTGCGTTACCCTTTGCGATAACTTGTTTCCTCAAATTACTGTATTTGTGTCTGGTGGATTGAATTCAAACTGACAACACGGCTATTATTCGTAGCTGGCGCACTCTATTTACAGCAATTGCAACTAGTTTGAATGGTTTTTGCATTCAGTTGATGGCTTTTGATGTCTGCTAAAAGCTGGCTTTGATTTTGGAAAGGTTGGTTGGATAAAAGCGGCAAACTATTTCAGCTTTTATCTGTGATTTCAATACAGTTTATTCAAAAAGTCTAAATAGTGGTTGATTATTCGAGTTGCTATTGAACATTTTTTTTCATTCTATTGATTGATACGATGATGACTGTTATCAAGGCTGTTATCAAAGACCTCACCGTCTGTCTACCTCAAAAACTCATGATTTCATTTTAAAATTTGATCCCATTCCTCCTATTTTTCAGTTGTCTCACAGTCACGGCATACTTGTTAGGCTAGGCGTACACCGGTTAGTCAAGACAAGACAAGACGAGATTAGTCACGTTTAGTCACAGTAATTCACATAGTTGCTTATGAAGCAGCACACACAGATGCAATGAGTAATCGGTGTGTGTTGCTTCATAAGCAACTATGTGAAGTACTGTGACTAAACGTGACTAATCTCGTCTTGTCTTGTCTTGACTAACCGGTGTACGCCTAGCCTAACTGATGTTCTGTGGTGATGCAAATTGACTGAAATATTTTTCCCTTGCTAATTTATCTACTTTTAATTTGTAGCCTTGAATCGTGTTTTCATCTCAGAATTAAGGGTCGTATACATGAGTTCATTTCTCAAGTAAATGACTAACTCAAGAACGGAACGAAAAAATCCAAACATAAAATAACATACAATTCGGAAGAGATTTCAATGAATCTTAAAATATCGTCACTTCTACACAAACTTTATCATTTTTTTTTTTAATCAATCAACACTAATTTTACAAGAATCCTGATTCGAATTATCATTATTAACAATTGTATACGGCCGAGCAACTATTTCAAGTTAGAAACTTCCTGTGTATAGTAGTCAAGGTGACATTGTGGTAGTTATCCGTACTGAATAAAAAGGTTTGAAGTTGTCAAAACCACATATTTAATAAAACAACGAGATACCTATTTCGGTTGTTAAACCATTATCGCCATTATAGATAGGCTCAGCAGAATGCAACCGTTTGTGATAGGCCTTTCAGGTGAAAATCACAGCGTTGGTTTACGATATAAATTCTGCTGCACTGTATTTTAGTTTTACTCTTAGATTACCAGAGATTGATAATGGTTTAGCAATTGAAACCGGTATCTCGTTGTTCTATTGAATATTTGGCTTTGACAACTTGAAGTATTTTTATTCAGTCAAGTTAGAAACATCTTGCTTCTCTTGATATTAAGCCTGGTCTAGACGCTACGATAAGTTTGTCAAACTTATCGTTCCAACTATAGCAGTATCCATTTTACTTGTCAGAGAACAGCTGATTTAACGTTAGTAAACGAGCGTAAATCAATCAGCTGTTTTCTGACAAGTTAAATGGATCCTGCTATAGTTGGAATGATAAGTTTGGAAAACTTACCGTAGCGTCTATACCGGGCTTTACTCGTACAATGATTATTATTACTTGGATCTTGCTTTGTTTTGTTATTGTTTTCTCTTCTATGTTTTCCTTCTCTATTTTTTAGTTTCCCTTTCACCTGTTGTATATCCTGTCAATTGTTGTGAGTTGTTATTATGTTGTTGTATATCCTGAATTTGTTGTATGCCGTTGAATTTCGAATAAATGAATCAATATAAACCGACACTCACCTTACCTAGAGCCTTACCCTAATTTACATGTAAGGAACGTACATAATAAGGCCCTAAGTGGAATGGAATGATTATCATAATCTCGATTTAGACTGTTTTTGTTGATTGGAAGAGCTACAGTTTTAGGCACAAGCCTATTGTATTCTCCTTTGTAGATGATTAAGAGCTCGGGATTTAGCCAAGTCCTAGACTAAAACGGGTGGCTATCGTAGCATCGACAAACGTTTGTCTCGACAGGTTAGTGGGTTAGGAGCATAGAGAGCCCTTAGTACATAGTGTCGAGGCTAACGTTTGTCGATGCTACAGTGGCCACCCGATTTAGTCTAGGACTTGGCTCGAACCCGAGCTCATGAACCGGCCCTAAATGTCTGACTAAGATCTGATTCAATGTCTATTTCCTGATAAGGATAAGGATAGCAACTTTATAATACTTTTTTCTGATTATTTCAACCGTGGTATGCATATTTGGTCATCGCCGGGTATATTTCCTATAGGATTTCCTATAAGCGATGACCAAATAAGCATACCACGCTTCGCCACGGATAAGGATAGCAACTTTATAATAGTTTTTTCTGATTGTTTCAGCCGTGGTATGCATATTTGGTCATCGCCGGGTATATTTCCTATAGGCGATGACCAAATAAGCATACCACGCTTCGCCACGGATAAGGATAGCAACTTTATAATAGTTTTTTTCCTGATTGTTTCAGCCAAGACACACGACCAAACTGTTGAACGTGTTGAGACAAATGCCGCAACGTAACGGGCCCGACGTGTTCTTCAGTTTTCCGGGCAAGAAGGGGTCTGCCATGGTTCTGCCGCCCCTGGCCAGGTGGCCCTACGAGAACGGCTTCACGTTCACCACCTGGTTTCGACTGGATCCCATCAATTCAGTTAACATCGAACGAGAGAAACCCTATTTGTATTGGTGAGTAGCGTGTCCTCCGAAACACAAATAATATTCAATCAATTGATTATTGTCATTCATTTACACTACACTTGAGCTGGGGTTTCTTTAGTAGAATCAGGCTAGGCGTACACCGGTTAGTCAAGACAAGACAAGACGAGATTAGTCACGTTTAGTCACAATACTTCACATAGCTGCTTATGAAGCAACACACACCGATTAGTCATTACATCAGTGTGTGCTGCTTCATAAGCAACTATGTGAATTACTGTGACTAAACGGGACTAATCTCGTCTTGTCTTGTCTTGACTAACCAGTGTACGCCCAGAGTGTACAGTGAAATTCATTTAATATGACGCTTGGCATTAGATAGATAGATAAAGAGATATCATTTCTCGACGTTGCTGATGACCGTAGAATACGATGGAAAAAGACAATACAAGACGAGATTAGTCACGTTTAGTCACAATACTTCACATAGTTGCTTATGAAGCATCACACACCGATTAGTCATTGCATCAGTGTGTGCTGCTTCATAAGCAACTATGTGAATTACTGTGACTAAACGTGACTAATCTCGTCTTGTCTTGTCTTGACTAACCGGTGTACGCCTAGCCTTAGAGCTAGAGCAGCTGGCGGGATAATAGAGTGTACAGTGACATTCATTTAATATGACGCTTGGCATTAGATAGATAGATAAAGAGATATCATTTCTCGACGTTGCTGATGACCGTAGAGTACGATGGCAAAGAAATAATATCTCTCTATTTATCCACCTTATGCCAAGCGTCGAATTAAATTAATCTTATTATTGGTGCGTCACAAAGCTCGTTTTGATTCATTCACCTTTCTAAAAAATCCTATTCTAACAATGAAATCAATTTAAAAGTGTAAAAATCTATATTATACTGTACATGAGATAGAGAGTTCTAGTTTTATTTCAATCAGAGGTTTCGCCCATATCTTGGAAATAGGGTATCGTCAGCCCTATGAAATCGATAGTCGAGTATCGCACAGAAAATCGATAGTCAATTACAGAACGAACTTTTCCCAACTAGACGACGGTTAGATGAAAAAGTTTTCCGACCGTGTATGAATATTTGTATACATACACATATTATGTGTGTAACATATATGTAGATTGTATGTATATATGTAAATCGGGGAAATGAGATGGAGACACCACTATATGCTTGCAATTCTCATGTATGTAAATAAATATACAAACATTGAATGCTGCGATATAGATATAATGTCGAGGTTTGAATTGATATGAAAATGCAAAACGAGGTACAGGAATGTGAGAAGAGATGCCCAGGAAATGGAACTGCAAAATGGTATTACAGTCACAATTCTCTCTCTCTTTCTCATTTCTCCCTTCTTCTTCCGACCTTCTCTTTCCTCCCTTCTTCTTCCGTCCTTTTCTTTACTCCCTTCTTCGTTACTTTTCTATTCGTAAAGAGGACTGCAGGGCTTTCGGCACGTAGAATATTTGCTATTAGAAGTTTCCGCTCTTCTTTTCAATTCAATCCCACGCTCTTTCCACTCGTTCGCGTTATTCTTCTCTCTGCTGTTGCTTCTCCTTTTTCTTCACATCTTTTACTGTTACTATTTTTTACTCTTTTTTCTCTACTGGCTTTCATTCTTTTTCTTATGTCCCATCTTCCTATTGTACTCCCACTTCTCCTAATTGTTCGCCTGTTTCTTCTCCTTTTATTATTATTCCCGTTTCCTCCTTCCTCTTCTTCTTCTTATTTTTTTCTCTCCTTCTTCTTTTCCATCTTTTTTTTCATCGACTTCTTCTATTCCTTGTTCTTCTTCTCCTTCTCCTTCTCCTCTTCTCCTTATTCTCTTCTTCTACTTCTACTACTTCTTCTCTCCTTTTTCTTCTCCTTTCTTCTTTCCTACTTCTTCTTCTCCTCCTTCTCCTCTCTCTTCTTTTTTTTCTCTTCTTCATCTTCTTTTCCTTCTTGTTCCTCCTCTCTTCTTCTTCTTCTTTTTCATTCTTCTTCTCTTCCAGTGTTTTTCTTTCCCCATCACTTTATGAATTCTTTGTCTCTCACTTCTCTTCCTCTCAATTCTCCATTTTTCCTCCTCCCCCTTCTCCTCCCACTCCTGCCAAGCTTTCCTACTCCTTCATTTTTCTCTTTTCAAAAAGTTTTCTCCAAGTCTATACTTCTTTTGTCCTCCTACTCTTACTTATACTCTTCTCATCTTACTACATCTTTTTTCTGTAACTACTTTCCATTCTCTCCCACATTCTTCTTCTCATATTTTTTGTCTCTTTTTCTCTTTTACTGCTCCGTTTTTTCCATTCTGCCTTCTCTTTCTCTTCTACTGTCTCCACTTCCATCCGTTTCCTTCACTCATTTTCACTCTTATCCTCCTCATTCACCTTTCTCTTTACTTCAGCTTCCTCTCTTCCTACTTTCTCCATTTCATTCCTTCCTTCTCATTCTGCTACTCCTCTTTTCTCCCACATTCTTCTTCTCCTGCCTTTCTTTTCTCCTAATCCTTCTTCCCCTTCCATCCTCTTCTCATTTTCCTTCTTCTCCCTATATGTTGTCAAGACAGCTCCCTAACCACAATCCAAGCCCAACAATACAGCTAGACGAAAATGCATTATAAGTTTTGCAATTTAATAGCGAGTTGGATTATTCCGTTATGATTGCTTTCTCACATTATAAGATGAACCAGATATGGGGAATGTTTCACTGTTTAATATTCCATGTGTAGATGTTCAAAATCCAACTCCAGTGTGGTATACTGTAACTTCGGAATTTATTGGGCTTAGTCATACTCCATGTGGTACACTGTAACTTGGAAATATTTGGGCAAAATTATACATAAAACAGAATAACTTTGGTATATTGAGTTGTTGGAAACATTATAGTCATACTCCATGTGGTACACTGTAACTTGGAAATATTTGGCAAAATTATATATAGAACAGAATAACTTTGGTATATATTGAGTTGTTTGGCCAAATTATAAGTAACAAACAAAATAACTTCGGTACTTATCGATATATTTGGGCAAATTAGACTTAAAATAGAATAATGTGGTATATTTTGCATAATATACGTTTTCGAAAGGTGAAATCTAAACAGTAATAATCTGATAGGTTTCATGATGAGCCACAAATGCTTCAGTATGTATGAATACTTATCTTGAATTTATTAGAAATCCTTTTCACAATTATTTCACATTTTTAGAATGATTTGATATCTTGTTATGCACTCGGGCCTACATAGTGCAGAGTTTCATTGAATCAGAATATTTGTCTGCTGGATTATATTATTGTCAGTCTAATTGGAAGACGGATAAATGAGAATCATGTGGAGAAAGCAGAGATGGTGGGCAGAAGAAGAATAGAGAGAAAAAAAGAAGTAGTAGAAGAAGAAGAAGAAGAAGAAGAAGAAGAAGAAGAAGAAGAAGAAGAAGAAGAAGAAGAAGAAGAAGAAGAAGAAGAAGAAGAAGAAGAAGAAGAAGAAGAAGAAGAAGAAGAAGAAGAAGAAGAAGAAGAAGAAGAAGAAGAAGAAGAAGAAGAAGAAGAAGAAGAAGAAGAAGAAGAACAAGAAGAAGAAGAAGAAGAAGAAGAAGAAGAAGAAAGAAGAAGAAGAAGAAGAAGAAGAACAAGAAGAAGAAGAAGAAGAAGAAGAAGAAGAAGAAGAAGAAGAGGAAGAAGAAGAAGAAGAAGAAGAAGAAGAGGAAGAGGAAGAAGAAGAAGAAGAAGAAGAAGAAGAGGAAGAGAAGAAGAAGAAGAAGAAGAAGAAGAAGAAGAAGAAGAAGAAGAAGAGGAAGAAGAAGAAGAAGAAGAAGAAGAAGAAGAAGAAGAAGAAGAAGAAGAAGAAGAAGAAGAAGAAGAAGAAGAAGAAGAAGAAGAAGAAGAAGAAGAAGAGAAGAAGAAGAAGAAGAAGAAGAAGAAGAGGAAGAGGAAGAGGAAGAAGAAGAGGAAGAGGAAGAGGAAGAAGAGGAAGAGAAGAAGAAGAAGAAGAGGAAGAGGAAGAGGAAGAAGAAGAAGAAGAAGAAGAAGAAGAAGAAGAAGAAGAAGAAGAAGAAAAGAAGAAGAAGAAGAAGAAGAGGAGGAGGAACAAGAAGTAGAAGAAGGAGAAGAGGAGAAAGGAATAATATCAGAAGGATCTAGGAGAAGGAAGAAGCAGAGAAAGTTGAACAGGAGAGGTTAAGCCTGACACAAAAGGTTGTCATAAATATTAATGGGAACGTATGTATGGTGAAAATGTGGGTGATACTAAGGTATCTAAGGTTTTGGAATTATAGGGAGCATCGTTCTATGCTAAAGTTTAGAGATTATGGCAGGGGTCTCGATTATTATAGGATTAAATGTAAGGGATGAGCATCGTAAGTTCGAAAACTCAATGGGTATTGACAATCGACACTCGACAGAAACAAGGTTTATTAGGCTCAAATTAGTGGCGAAGCATGGTATACTTATTTGGTCATCGCCGGGTATATTTCCTATAAGTATACCACGCTTCGCCACGGGCTCAAATCTCAAGTAAACTCTTCTTCTACTTTTTTTTCAACTACGTATCAAATGTGTGCTTGTTCGAAAGTAATCATGTCGAAAGTAGAGTTTTGTTTGTAAAACATGTAGCTCAATTTGCTTTCAAGACAAAACTGATGCCATTCAAAGTTGAATAATATTATAGCAGACTATGCTTGTATCTATTGTGTTTGCCCAAAATGTTAATTCAACAATGAATGTAAATTGCAATCGATGATATTGATAACTATATTAATTTATACAATAATATTGATACAGTTAAAAATGAAAGCTTCGATGGAAATTTTTGGGTATGAGCTATTCATACCCGATATTGATGAAAATAAAAATAAAATAGAAACTTTGATGAAAGTTATTGGAAATGAATGAGGTGTTCATACGGTTCATACCCAACATTGATGAATAACATAATATGCGGTACTTCAGTCAAATTTTACGTATAAAACTCAATTTCTTTGTTTTTTTCCAGTTTCAAAACGAGTAAAGGCGTAGGCTACTCGGCGCATTTCGTAGGTAATTGTCTAGTGCTCACTTCGATGAAGATTAAGGGCAAAGGATTCCAGCATTGTGTTAAATACGAGTTCCAACCTAGAAAAGTAAGTACTAATTATTGCAGTAAGTTAAGAAGTATTAGAGAAGAGCGATTATTCCAGAAAATAATACTTTCATCATTGTACTCGTAGAAGTGGTACCCAGAATCCATGTAACATTTTCTTACCAATTTTTCATCAAAAATACATTCTCAATTTTTATTTTTATGTCATGTTTTCATTTTATGAAGTTGAAATTGTATTTATTGTTTAATCGTCTATCATCTCCAAAATAGTAACTCAATGAAAGCAGAAATTTGAAACTTTTCAATGCTAGAAATTCAGATTCTGTAGACTGTAAAAACCTACTTAACTTTTTTGTTTTGTTTTCACATTTCTGTAATGTTTTTTGAGGAAATAAATTTATTTATTTATTTAACTTTTACACTGTGTGAATAATCAGCTTATGATTTGTTATTTGTTGTAATCTTTTATGATGTGAACTCTCACTTTTAATTGAATTAAGACGTTGAGAATTGATAATTGACAAACTCTGACAGTTCAATTAATTTAGGTTAATTGGTAGCCTAATTTTGTGCAGTTGAAACAATGTGATAGGCCTATTCCATCTAAAAATTGGAAGGAATATCATAGCAAATTGTATAAGTAATTCATCAAGTTGTCTGATTGTGATGAATCCAATCTCTCGATATTCTATTTCATTGAAGCAAATTCCTGAGTAATTGTTCCTATGTTAAACCAATTAAATGTACCTTTTCCGATACAAAATAATATGCTCTCAATTTTTGTCTATATGTTTATTGGAATAAATTACAATAGTATCGAAACATGTTTGTATTTTCTTGTGTATAAATAATATGTGGTAGTTCACAATATTATAGTGTTTCATTTGTTTTGTATTTCATGTTCTAAAATATATGTTGTGTTTGTTGCAGTGGTACATGATAGCAATTGTCTATATCTATAATCGGTGGACTAAGAGTGAGATAAAGTGCCTTGTGAATGGGCAATTAGCATCCAGTACTGAAATGGCTTGGCTGGTCTCAACCAATGATGTAAGTTATAAAAAAATGTCACTTTCAATTTTTTAAAGTATTTTCTTGTCTTACAAAATCTTGTCTTATCGAAATCATGTATAACATGACCGACCACCTTCCCATTTAAAAAAATGAAGTTGGATTCAAAATGGTGGATCCAAGATGGCGGACCAGATTTTTCAAGTCACAGTAAAGTAGTATTTTCAATTTGAGTACGATCCCCAATGTCACCTACCATCAAATTACGTTTGTACAAGAAATATTAAGCCGTTTCCAAACTTTTCACCCAGCCTATTATAATAAGGATTGTTTGTTCTCTTCTATTCCTACAAATAACACCACTTCAAAGTTACTCAGATAATATTGGAAACTGCTTGATTAGTTCTTTTCAAATTCATCATTAAAAAGTTCTAAATCAACAACTTGAAGGTATGAAATGTTTCTGTCAATCTAAACTCTTATATAGATTTTTATCTTATTTAATAATTACACCACTTATGCTAGTTATTCAAATAAGTTATTCAAATAATATTGGAAACTGTTTGATTATTTATTTCCGAATTCGTCATTAAAAACTTATTAAATCAACAACTTGAAAGTATCAAATGTCTCTGTCAATTAAAACTCTAATATAAATGTTTATCTAATTGGTTAATGATAATATTCAGTTGTTAATTTGATTTAATAAAAATTAGGTTTCAAAGGCAAATTTAGAATTGATGCTATTCATCTAATTATTGTTCTTCTAATTCTTTATTAGTCATAAATCATAAAATCTATTATAGGTACACAAGTATTAATCAAAAAAGGAAAATAAATAAAATAAATCAATCAGAAATATCTATCACTTGATAATTAGTATTTGTTGATAAACCAGACTGAACGCCAACTCACATCAATTACCGCATTTCATATTGTAATTAAAACCGAGTCATGTTATTATTAAACGACAGAGACTTTCCAATTAACCCACTTTTAATAGGTTTCCTCACTCCCCCCCCCCCTTAATTTCCCCCCTCAATTCACCTCAGTTTCCTCCTCCATCTCTATTAATTGCTGTATTGCTCATAAAATTCAATCTCGATAACAATTTGTTATTATCAGACATGTTACTCCTCTTTCAATTTAGTGAAGCACTCAACTTTTTCCAAAAAAATCCATGAACAATGAACAATTTCGAAAAACAAGTTGGTCATTTGTCTCCTCCAAATTGTTATTATCTTCTGTCAAGAGCGAGAACAATTTTGGTCAATTTTTACAAAATTTTCATCGCAGTGAAAACAATTCTCTTGCCAAAAACAATTTGCGCACATAATTGAAGTGTCGTTTAATCTGAAAATTGAGATACAATGTATAAACTGATCAATATTCTATTACACGGTCCAGCAATTTAAATACAGTATCAATTAACAAGCTGTAGGGTGATTGGAGTAAATTGGCTGAACAAGGAAGTTCTAATTGCGTAAGTTAGTCAAGACGATTAGTCAGCACCATAGTTGCTAAGCACACTGATGCAATGACTAATCGGTGTGTGTTGCTTCATAAGCAACTATGTGAAGTACTGTGACTAAACGTGACTAATCTCGTCTTGTCTTGTCTTGACTAACCGGTGTACGCCTAGCCTTACACAGTACTAAAGAGTGGTGTAGTCTATTGAAGCCTTGGTTATAACTCATTATTATTTTATTTGAACGTTATTTTAGAAAACTGGCTAATAAATTGATTAATTTTGGTGAATAAATTGACTAAACCCTTGTCAAAAGAGGAAGTATCTTACAGAAGTCCTAGAAAGGTATTATCTGGTGAAGATAATACCTTGGTTCTCACGTGAAATTAATGATTTTGTTAATTTTGAACATCACTACATAAGATAAATCCGTTTTTGAAGGTTATTTTCTTGAATAGAATCAGCTAAGCCCTTGCCAGACAAGGAAGGGTAATATAGGTGTATAGTCTGATGACTCTTCAGTTCTCAAGTAAAATTATTAATTTTGTTGAATTTTTTACTTTATTTTAGAAGGAAGAACAATTTTTGCACCTTAGGTATAATCAGATTCATTTAATTTGATGCTTGACAGTAGATAGATAGATAGATAGAGAGATATTATTTCTTTGCCATCGTACTCTACGGTCATCAGCAACGTCAAGAAATAATACTTCTCTCTCTCTCTCACTCTCTCACTCTCCACTCTTTCTCTCTATCTTCTCTCTCTCAACTCCGCCCTCCCAGGTTAAAATAAAGGCAGTCATTCTATTCTATTCTGTTCTATTCTATTCTATTCATTCTATTCTATTCTATTCTATTCTATTCTGTTCTATTCTGTTCTATTCTATTCTATTCTGTTCTAATCTATTCTATTCTATTCTGTTCTATTCTGTTCTATTCTGTTCTATTCTGTTCTATTCTGTTCTATTCTATTCTGTTCTATTCTATTCTGTTCTATTCTATTCTGTTCTATTCTGTTCTATTCTATTCTATTCTGTTCTATTCTATTCTATTCTATTCTGTTCTATTCTATTCTATTCTGTTCTGTTCTATTCTATTCTGTTCTATTCTATTCTATTCTATTCTATTCTATTCTGTTCTCATTCTGTTCTATTCTATTCTATTCTGTTCTGTTCTATTCTATTCTATTCTGTTCTATTCTATTCTATTCTATTCTATTCTATTCTATTCTATTCTATTCTATTCTATTCTATTCTATTCTATTCTATTCTATTCTATTCTCTATTCTGTTCTGTTCATTCTATTCTATTCTATTCTATTCTACAGCCTTTCTATTCACAATAACTGATACATTGGTGCTACACTACACCTAATATTGAACCTTATTTTCGACGTAAATTAATAATTTTTTGTATATTTTTCATGCTGCAGCCTTTCGACAAGTGTTACATTGGTGCTACACCCGAATTGGACGAAGAACGAGTTTTTTGTGGTCAAATGTCCGCCATCTATTTATTCAGCGAAGCGCTGACAACTCATCAAATTTGTGCTATGCATCGTTTAGGTCCTGGTTATAAGGTAAATATCCATGTTTCGTATTATTCTAGGACATTTTCATCACACGAAGGTTGTAAGGTGAATAGATGAGTTTCTTCATTCATGGACTTTTCATCACATAATATCAAGTTATGAGGGGATTGATTACGGTTTTTTTTTACTTTTCGTCACATTTATTGTTATTAGGTAGGTAGATGAATACCATGACGGAATTGAGCTGGAATTGATGGACCAGTTGAAACTGAAACATTTACCTATTTTATCTTCAATCGGTTTATTTTTCTGAACCTGAAAAAATTTTTTCCTCTAAAAAGTATTTCATTTTGATAGCTTGATAGTATCCAAATCGTAAAACTTTAAAAAATATCACCATAAAAAAGTTTTTTTTAAGCTGATGCACAGCCTTAAATGGATCCCAATAAAATTCAGAACTTTAATATCAGGCCTATTAATATGCTAGGCCTATACCGTAATAGATATTTGAAGTGAGGTATTATTTTCGCTTGTGTTGTTGCAGAGTCAATTCAGGTTTGACAACGAATGCCACCTGAGTTTGCCAGATAACCACAGGAGGGTGAGTGGATCGCTTGTTGCATCAGAAGCTAGCATGCAGCTGCACGATCTCAGACCTGTTAGTAAGATTATGCATCCAGATTTTTATTTCGATTCTAGTTTTTATTAGTTAGCTTAGTTACATTTCATCAATAGTTACTCCATAATTAGTTATTCGTTTGTAGTTTTAGAGCAAACTCATCATTTAGTAAGTATTGGGGGTTTTTGTTAGACGGCTTCATGTTAAAGTTGATGAGGTTAGGTTAGGATTTGTTGAAAAAAGTGAAGAATATTTCTATCCAGCAGTATAAATAGGTATTAAAAACAGTAAATAATTGGTTGTTGTGGATATCCATACTTCGTGTACTGCAGAGATTAATAGAATAAAAGATGACTTCTTGCTATACAGTACTTACACTATTTTGAGCGCGACTCAAAATAGTGTAAGTACTGTATAGCAAGAAGTCATCTTTTATTCTAGTAAATAATTAATAAAATGGTATACTAAAGATTGTATTTTGCAATATGAGTAGGCCTACATTGAGTAGCGTTATTTATTTATTTGAAAAAATACATAGTTGAGGGCACCAGGAATTAAATCCTATTATTGCCCTCATAACACAAAATAAAATTATACAAACAAGAATAAGACAAATAATAAGTTACAAATGCGTTATCATACTTTTTTGGACATAAGTTCAACAATTTTGTCTCTAAACTCACCAAAACGGTAAGTCATGTTGTTGAGTACAAGTTAAATGATTAAAATTGGACATTAGCTATAAGTTTCATAGTTTAAACTCAAGATAAGCAAAGGTTTATGAGGGGTATGTAATGAACTGAAGAAATTTAAAGCATTATTTAAGATCAAAATGATTGGTTCTCTTGTATTGAAATGGCTAAATTGAGAATTAAGCTAAATTTTATCATAGGCCTATATAATTTCATGATCTACTAATTTTTTAACGTTAACATTGATAGAAGGAGATTGGATATTGCTACTTATTCAATTGCTTTTTTTAAATCATGATAATTAATTGAACGAAATTCCTCATTAATAATGCTATAAAATACTCTGAAGACTTCCGCTTCTGCATAACTGTGAATATTTATCGAATTTCCTTACTAGCTATTATTCTGTTGTCAATATTCGCAGTAGCGGAAGTCTTTAGTGTATTTTATAGCATTATTAATTAATAATTTCGTTCAATAAATTATTATGAGTTAAACATTGAATCAAAACTTACCATTACATTGTTCAGTATAACTTGAAACTCCATTATTATAATTCCTGCGCTTACGATGACTAGCTTATATAGATCATTTACATAATCTATTTTCATGTGTGGGTGTTTTTTTTTGTGAAATTTCATTGATGTTTATGTTTGATAGGCCTACATGTTTTATGAGACATTCAAGGACTGTCTATTATCTTTTGAATATGATACTCAAGCCACTATATTGGCTACAGTGGCAATATAATACTCTGTATTATAGTAGCCTATACTAAACCGGTACTGACAATTTATTTCTTGATTTATTCTAAGAGCCGGATCGTTACGCATCAAAGGCCTAACGTATTTAATTACATATTTGTACGTTTTTTATAGTCTATTATTATAGTTGTTGGATCTAATTTTACCCCTTACCTTAAGCTGATAATCCTCTACCTATAGCTGATAAAACCCTTTCCGGTATTGATATGGTACGATCATTGTCATGAATAACGAAACTGATGTAACTTACTGCACTAAATTTGAAAACGAAAATTTCCATTTCATTCGAAAACGAATCAATTTCTCAATTCAAACAAAATGTTCAATTAATCACTTTTACAATGACTTGTTTTAAAATGAGTTATCGATTACAAATGAATACTATTGTCTTGAAAGTTGTATAAATGTATAATTTTTGTTCATCTCACCACTTTACATACACGCACAACAAATCACTGTTATAGTAAACGTTCGTGTGTAATATAGCCTACTGTTGCAAATATTAATGGGTGTCACATTCATTCATGAGGTATGTCAAGTTTTAAGCAATGTAGTTCAATTTAATTCATCATTTATTGTTGGAATTTAGTTTGTCTTGTCATGTATATATCAAACATAGATAGCTTGCTCAAAAATATTTAGATTTGTAGTCTCGAGAAGTTTTTCTTTACATTTACTGCTGGTTTATTTTGCTAAGGCACCTAGACAAACAATGATTTACCTCATTACAGCTTTTCATAATGTTGAAAGTGGATAAGAATTCATCCACTATGATATGTAACCATGTTGATATTGAATGGTGGATGAGTTTTCATACATTTAAACATTGTGAACAACTGTGTTGTAATGACAATAATCAATTTTTAATTCAGAAGCCTTGGCAAAATGAACCACTGTACAGTAGTAGTTGATGTTTCTCTTCAATTTTCATACTTCCACAGTATTTTGTAGATGTTTTTGTTTTTTAATATTTTGAATCACACTTTTTGTTTAAACCACAGTCTTTTGTAGAAGTGTTCTCAATATTTTTTATCACACTCCAGTAGTATGTCCTCTTGTTCTATCACGCTTAAATGTAGTTATATTCAAGGAATCTACTCTGCTTCATTGTATTTTGTGTTTATGTGTTATGTATTTAGTCACGTGTTTTTAGTGTATGTGTGTGTTGTCTCATTCTATTGATTTTATTTTGAATTCTAGATTTTCTAGAATTAGGTATTATAGATATTCTAGATTTTATTTTGTTCTCTGTGTTGAACTTTTTCACCTCTTTCAGATAATTATTCACTCATTGATTGTTGAGCACTGATTTTTAGGTGGTAAACAAATTTTTAAAAGATTGTTTAATTTGGATAGTGTCCTTATTTCATTACAACAAATACCTGAGACAAGTTACAACATTAGAGCTTTTCCACTGCAATATGTTGTAATATATGTTTCACCAGATCTGTTTCAAAAATTTTTATCCCTTATTGTTTTAAAGATCGAGTCTTACTCAATTTATTAAAAAGAACAGTTCTAGCAATTTTTCTTCATTTTTGTGGAGATTTTTCCACATTCTGTGTGCTTATGTAATTATATTTGTTTCATACCTTACTTTAATCACTTTTTACTCCTATCGATGGTTTGATTTCCGTTTTAGAATGAGTCTTAGTTATTAGCATGTTGAGAAAATTTACAGTAGATGATTATTGTAATGCTGTAATGTAAGTGAATTTCAAATTATTGTTTTGTAGACTAATTTTTTCCTACTGGTTAAATTCCACTTATTTGATTTTGAAACTTAGATTATAATGTAAGTTGAGAATTTACAATAACTTACATCATAATTCTTTCCACTGCAATTTTGTACAATGCTTTTGAATGAAGAGTGTTTGTTCTAATATATAGACACTAAATTGACTTAGAACGTAAGATTGTACTCACAAATTATGTGTTGATGTAGTAAATTATGTGTTGATATGTTTGTTCTAGTTCTAGGAGGCTCTAGAATGCTATTATTCCTTAACCTTTTCAAATATTATGCTTCATATTGTTACTAGACCAAATTCAAATGTGATTTTGTATCAAAACGCTCTAGATTTCAATGTTTCATACGTTTCGAGAAACTTAGAATACGGTATTAGTTTCATTATTCATACCTGTAAGATACTAAACCTACCTTATACCGTCAATAGTACTACAATATATTTTGATGAACCATTCTAATTCATTAGAGTTAATTTAAAATTTCTATTTGAAATAAATTTTCAATTAATGATAGTGCTATCATAATCATGATATCTGTATTCAAGTAATCATATTTTAGTCGACAATTGGACAATCGACCAATGCAGGTTGGCCTATGTCCACACTTGGTCGATTTTTGTGTGCTCCACAGCATGCTGCATATGCTTCAACGTTGGTAGCATGTTGCACAGCACACAAAATTGACCTAGTGTGGACATACCCATTGTATTTTCTTTGCTTTACTAATCCAGTATAATTTTCATCAACTTTGAAGGGTCCCTTGCAGTTGATTCGAGCAATTTGAGCAAATTTCTAGATTGATTTTCGTATTTCAGGTTCTCTACGATGGAAAGCTGTCCAGTGCAATTGTATTTATGTACAATCCAGTGGCTACGGATAGTCAGTTATGCTTACAATCTGCACCCAAAGGCAATTCGTCGTACTTCGTTCACACGCCCCATGCTCTCATGCTTCAGGTAAGATAATTCGATTGATAAGATACGATTCGATCAATGTTTTCCCTAGATTTAAGAATTTCTGTTGTACTTTTTCATTAATTCAAGACTGAAAACTTTTTTCATCATGTGTAAGAATATTATTATTATTGAATTGATTGCTGAAAATTAGGAATCTCTTTACGCTCCCATGTATTTTTATCTTTAAATTGATTTTATTAGTGACTGGAAATATACATAACTATCGAACAAATTCAAATGTTCATAACCATTTTACAAGGAATAGGAATGGTCTCACTGTTCAGCCACATAGAATTAGTTTCTTTGAGAAAATACCAAGCTACCTTGGCGCAAAATTATTAAATAGGTTACCGAACAGTCTGAACTATAGAGATGTAACTTTAAAAAAAAGATTTATATAGGTTTCTCAATGAAAAATCTCACTGTAGTTTGGAGGAATTTTTCAATGACGATCGCATGTAACATTTCTTCATTGACTTACCATTTTCTCTTGTCTAGAGTGCGTGATTTTATTTTCCTACATTACAGGTCATTTGTGGTATAGATTACATTAATCTACATTATGGTTTATTAGAATTAGATGGATTATTATAATTTGATTACTATAATTGTATTATCATATTTTAATGACGATATTCAACCATATACATTTCGGTATCAGTGTATGTAAGTGTTTGCTCATTTGTATGCAGTGTTTATTGATGTATGTCATGTTGAATAAATAAAAATCTATTCTATTCTATTCCATAATAAGTTGAATAACATAAGCTTTTTATTGAATGACAGTCATTCGCCATCCGCCAAATTGAAAAAAAATCTACTATAATTATACATGGTTTTTGTCATTTTCAGGACGTGAAAGCAGTGATCACGCACTCTATCCACAGCACGCTGAACTCAGTGGGCGGTATCCAAGTGCTATTCCCTCTGTTTGCCCAGCTAGACCTTCCCTACGACTCAGTGGACAATCGCCGCGACCCGACTCTCTGCTCCAAACTGCTGGGCTTCATTTGCGAACTGGTAGAGGGCTCTCCCACCGTGCAACAGCACATGATACAGAACAGGGGATTTCTGGTCATCAGCTACATGCTGCAACGTTCCTCACGGGATCATCTGACGCTGGAAGTGTTGGGCTCGTTTCTGGGTCTCACCAAGCACCTGGTCACTTGTTTATCGGCTAATAGCGAGTTGTTACTGAAACAGGTGGGAGGAATATAAATATTGATTGACCATTTCAAATACTGTAGGCCTGTAATCACTGTGTGGCCTTCATTACAGTCCATAAAGAAGCAACCACACAATACTAGTCGACTGGCGACAGTCAACTATACTTTTTAAGGTTACAATATACAATGAGCAACCAGCAACAAATGGATCATATGATTGTCTACTTATCACAAACCAATAGTTCAATGCACTGAAACAGCTGCTTCAGGTGTGCATTGGACTATTTGTTTCTATAGAGTGAACGATCATATGACCAAATCTCTTATTGCTTGTAAAGGTTAAATTATACTAAGGAAACTTAGTTAAAATTAGTCAAGGGAAATTACTAAAATTTCATGTAAGGAAACATAATAAATGTAATTAGAGTATAATGTCATTATAAATGTCATTCATCCATATGAATTATATTTACATAATTCTTATGCGAGGAAGGCCAAGACTGGAGTACACCGAACAACTTTTGGAGGATTTGAGATATGTTACTGGCATCATGAAAAGGATAATATGACCGAGAAGCGTGGAAAGTTGCTGCCAACCAATAACTTCTTTAAAATTCTTATGAATAAAGGTGCAATTTATGAGCTCGGGCTCATTTCTATTTCGAGGCTAAAACCCGGATTTTTCGCCGAGTGTTAAAAATCAGGTTTATGAGCTCGAGATTGACAAGTTCCAGGCGTAAAAGAGCAATATTATCGCAGGGAAAAACCCGAGGTTTAAAAGTTGGAGTTATGAGTCCTACAACATATCATCTCGAATCTCAAAGATAAACTAGTGGCCGGTTCATGAGCTCGGGATTTAGCCAAGTCCTAGACTAAAACGGGTGGCTACCGTAGCATCGACAAACGTTTGTCTCGATAGGTTAGTGGGTTAGCAGCATAGAGAGCCCTTAGTACATAGTATCGAGGCTAACGTTTGTCGATGCGACGGTGGCCACCCGTTTTAGTCTAGGAAATAGCTAAATCTCGAGCTCATGAACCGGCCCTAGATGGACTTGTAAATCCCGAGCTCATAAACCCACCCTAAATTAGGCTTGCCAGTCGACTGATTTATACGAATTATTTGTAGCAGCAATAATACTCTAACAGCTAAATTAAACTTTGAAACTTTGTACATTTTGAAACCTCCTTCTCAACATTCCTTAGACTAGGCGTACACCGGTTAGTCAAGACAAGACAAGACGAGATTAGTCACGTTTAGTCACAGTAGCCATAGATGCTTGTGGAAGCAACACACCGATTGGTCATTTGCATCGGTGTGTGCTTCATAAGCAACAATAATAATTTCTGTGACTAAACGTGAAATCTCGTCTTGTCTTGACTAACCGGTGTGCTAACCTCAAAATGAACTAGATGGACTAGTAAGGTGGGTTTTCCGGTTGCATGACAAACTGGCAGGCCCCGATCCAGCGTTATTGCCAGATGCAATTCATGAAAAATCTCAACTATTTATATTTTTTCATCAATTACATCAGGCAACGTCTACCAATTGACAATAAGGAAAACTTCACCTCATGAGCTCATAAACCCACCCTAAATTAGGCTTGCCAGTCGACTGATTTATACAAATTATCTGTAGCAGCAATAATACTGTAACAGCTAAATTAATAGTTGCTTATGAAGCAACACACACCGATTAGTCATTGCATCGGTGTGTGCTGTTTCATAAGCAACTATGTGAATTACTGTGACTAAACGTGACTAATCTCGTCTTGTCTTGTCTTGACTAACCGGTGTACGCCTAGTCTAAGGAATGTTGAGAAGGAGGTTTCAAAATGTACAAAGTTTCAAAGTTTAATTTAGCTGTTACAGTATTATTGCTCCTACAAATAATTTGTATAAATCAGTCGATTGGCAAGCCTAATTTAGGGTGGATTTATGTGTACGCCTAGCCTTACAGCTTATGTAAACTATTCAAACACTAAATTGCTTTCATCAACTTCTTTTTCAGCTTCTGGACCACGTGCTGTTCAACCCAGCTCTGTGGATCTATACGCCAGCGCCCGTCCAAACCAAGCTCTACTCGTATCTGGCCACCGAGTTTCTGGCCGACACTCAAATCTACAGCAATGTGCGCCGAGTCTCCACTGTTCTGCAGACTGTACACACACTCAAGTACTACTACTGGGTGGTCAATCCACGCGCCAAGAGCGGCATTACACCTAAAGGCCTTGGTCAGTGACATTTATTAATTTCATCCACGACTATATTACAACATAAATATCAAGGGAAGGTAAAACAGGCCAAATTCGTTCCTATTAGGTGAATGAATAGAAACAAAATAGTCAAAATTTGTGATTCGAATTCACATTTAATATGAATAATGGTTCACTTATTACAAAGTGTGGGTGAACAAAGTTCAGAGATGTTCAATATGTATTCTTAATGAAATTCAACAAACATCTGGTCTTATTACATTCAACCTAACAGAAATTCATTTCTGTTTCAAAGCTAATTATGGAGATTGATGATTTAAACATAAATTGTTCCGTTCGCCTGATTTGTAAGAGTTGGAAATATCCTCCTGATCTTAATTCACACACATTTTAAAGTTGTGGATTCAATATTTTAAAATAATTATCTCAATCTAGTTTGCTTGTTTTTGTAATATGCAATAATTAATAGAACGAAACTAATTAATTATTATACTTTGATTTACTTGTTAGTGAAATGTACTCACAGTTGATAGCTATTTCACTGTGAACCTCGTGTTCTGAAGATGGATAGCAGCAGTCAGAAATAGCTATCCTTTCTAATCTGTGAGTGGTGTTCACTTAAAGTAATTTTCAAATATAATAATTACGAACAAGTGAAAAAGGAAGTGGATCCACATCAAGTTTTAACGATATAATGAATTTATTTTCGCCATTACATGCAGTACAATATGTATTGTCATAGTACAAAATTCATCTTTTAACAAAAATACATTTTAAATACATTTTCTTTTAACAAATACACTCATAAATATAATAATGAACATATAAAATAATTAACAGATGCAGTAAACATGGTAATAGAATATTTTAAGCTATATCATTGTGCAGGAGTAAACAAATTCAACACAATTTCAAAGTGAGAATAATAATAAGTTGAAGATAGGTCACAACTGGCAATCATAGAATTGGAATCTTCAAATTCATTAATAGAATAGAATGGAGTTACTAATGAGCCATGACTTCATCTTCCTTTTAAAATCTATCAGAACTTCTGATTTCATCAGGTAACATAATTAAAAATCTATTCCTGATATACAAAAGCTTCACTTGCATTCTATCTAATCTGACCCTAGGCTGGAAAATGTTTTGTTCTTCTTGTTGCATGGTCATGGATCTCATTTGCTAAGGTGTATGAATCTAGATTTTTCCCGATCATCACCAAGCACTGATAAATATACATGTTGAAAACTGTCATTAACTGCAACCGGACGAACAGTGGCTTACAATGTTAATAATGATTGAATAATTGTAATGTTCCATTTCCTTATATCTTTGTAATGTGTGTTGTAGAGTGAATAAATGAATATAAAACGTATGATAAGAGATAAAAAAGTGCAATACAAAGAATACGAAGCTGCAAATGAATATTGAATAAAAATGAATAATAATTGGCAAAAATTAATGATCTCAACATTTGAAAATCTTCTATCCAATCTCTCTTGATAACAAAAAACAATGATCGGTTTTTCTATTGCTTTTAGACGGACCCCGGCCAGCGAAAAAAGACATTCTAGCCGTTCGCTCGTGCATCCTTCAGTTTCTGAAGCAGCTGATGAAGGTGGGCTCGGGAGTGAAGGAGGACGAACTGCAGAGTATTCTCAACTATCTGTCGACTGTGCGAGAGGACGAGAATCTCCACGATGTGGTTCAGACGCTCATTGGTCTGATGAGCGATCATCCTGCTGCTATGGTCTGTATACAAAATTAATATACAGGGTGATTCAAAAATAATACCACAACTTTAAAAATTTTTATGTTATGAAAGAAACATCACAGAACCTTCTGTTATACATCTTTACAAAGAGTATCCAAAGAAGTTTTTTTTTCACTCACAAACAAGTTCAGAGATGTTCCATATGATCCCTCCAGACACTCGAGCAATATCAATCCAAAACCTCCCTCAAACTTGTTCCACACTATCAGTAGCATGACAGGCGTAACAGTTTGGATGGATGCTGTTATTTCTTGTTTCAAATCATCAATGGTGTATAGATATTGATGATTTGAAACAAGAAATAACAGCAGATTATCAAACTGTTACGCCTGATATGCTACAGAGAGTGTGGAACGAGTTTGAGGGATGTTTTGGGTTGATATTAGTCGAGTGTCTGGAGGGTGTCATATTGAACATCTCTGAACTTGTTTGTGAGTGAAAGAAACTTCTTTAAATACGCTTTGTAATGATGTATAACAGAAGGTTTTATTATGTTTCATTCGTTAAATACACATTTTCAAAGTTGTGGTATTCTTTTTTAATCACCCTGTATTATATCTCTATTCTCCATGGTTTTCTAATAACTTTCAATCAAAGACTTATAGAGATTACAGGAGTAATTGGGGTGTTTCAGGAGGAGCCTGCAATACTTCTATGACTGATTCCTTTCACTAAAAAAAAACATGAATCCTGAGAAAAATATTATTATTCAATGAATATCTCTTGATTATTCTTCATGGTTTCCTGATAAATTTATCAATCATAGGCTTATAGAGATTGCAGGAGTTATTAGGGTGTTTTAGGAGGAGCCTGCAATACTTCTATGACTGATTCTTTTCACTAAAAAACCATGAATCCTAAGTGAAATATTATTATTTAATGAATATCTTTTAACCATTCTTCATGGTTTTCTGATAAATTTATCAATCAAAGACTTATAGAGATTGCAGGAGTTATTAGGGTGTTTTAGGAGGAGCCTGCAATACTTCTATGGCTGATTCCTTTCACTAAAAAAACATGAATCCTAAGAGAAATATTATTATTCAATGAATATCTCTTGATTATTCTTCATGGTTTCCTGATAAATTTATCAATCATAGACTTATAGAGATTGCAGGAGTTATTAGGGTGTTTTAGGAGGAACCTGCAATACTTCTATGACTGATGCCTTTCCTTAAAAAAACATGGATCCTAAGAAAAATAAATTATCTCCAGTGATGTATAGGAATAGCAGATCATATTATGTTTTACATTGGAATAAGGTGGAAATAACTTCTAATTTACGTAGTTACGATCGTTTCAACCTGGTGTAGGTCATCATCAGACTCATTTCATTTCATTTATTTATTGTCACATTACATCAATTTTTGATAAACACTCATTTGACTGGTGACATGTCAATACTAAAACAAAATTATATTTGAACGACTTAGTTCTAAGATCTTCAAAGTAAAATAAATACATACACCCTGTTATGTATCTCATCAAATTCACATGGAATGAAAGTCACAAAATAAAGTTAAGTTACTCTCTACAGCTTCTTTTCACAAATTAAAATTCGGCAACAGAGTATAGGGCTTCCTCTATCAGCATTTTCTTGACTGTTAGTTTGAATTTGTTTGACTCATATGTCATCATGAGTCTGATTATGGCCTACACCAGGTTGAAACGATCATAACTATGTGAGTGAAAAGTTATTTCTACTTGAAAGTGTTTTCTAAAATAGTGTTGAAAAACATTACTTATGTATTTTCCAATTTGTTTAATTTCTGCCCTCAGGTACCCGCCTTCGACATGAAAAACGGCGTGTTTTCTAAACACGTGTTTTAGTGTTTCCTAAAATAGTGTTGAAAAACATTACTTATGTATTCTCTAATTTGTTCAATTTCTAGTTTTAGTGTTTTCTAAAATAGTGTTGAAAAACATTACTTATGTATTCTCTAATTTGTTCAATTTCTCCCTCAGGTTCCGGCCTTCGACATGAAAAACGGCGTTCGCTGCGTGTTCAAACTGCTCGCGTCCGAGTCGCAGCTGATTCGGCTGCAGGCGCTCAAGCTGCTCGGCTTCTTTCTGAGTCGCAGCACGCACAAGCGCAAGTACGACGTGATGAGTCCGCACAACCTCTACACACTGCTCGCAGAGCGTCTGCTGCTCAACGAAGACACCCTCACCCTCTCCACCTACAATGTGCTCTACGAGATCATGACCGAACACATCAGCCAGCAGATATTGTATACCAGGCACTCGGAGCCTGAGTCTACCTACAGGCTGGAGAATCCTAGTGAGTTTTTGTGTGATTTTATGGTTATTTAATAGTGGGGCCCCGCGGCGACGGCAAATTTGAACAATCAAATTTTTCATACAATAAAATAAAAAGTAGAAGAGCTTTAAATCTTGTTCAATATTTGACAAGACTTTAAATCGTGGCCCCGCAGCAACCTTAAAGCATATTATTACACAATTAAAGTTTTCATATACAGTAATAAAAGCGGGCCCCGCGGCGATGGCAAATGTAAACAATCAAATTTTTCTTACAATAAAATAAAATAAAAGAGTAGAAAAGCTTCAAATCTTGTTCAATATTTGGCAAGATATTAAATCGGTGCCCCGCAGTAACCTTTCAAGCATATTTACACAATTAAAGTTTCGAAGAGCATATAATAAAGCGGGCCCCTCATGGCGATGGCAAATGTAAACAATAAACTTTTCTTACAATAGAATAAAATAAAAAAGTAAAATGGATTTAAATCTTGTTCAATATTTGGCAAGACTTTAAATTGGGGCCCCGCAGTAACCTTAAAGCATATTTACCCAATTAAAGTTTTCATATACAACAATTCTCATAAAACAACAATATAAACTGCTATTATGTCATGATGATTTCAAAAGAAATGTTTCAAAGAATTATTCAGTTTCAAAATATTGAGAGTGAATTGTACTCATTATATTTTATCTAATCAACTCAACTCATTCTGTAGTATAGAATAATGTTTAAAAACTGCTTGGTAAGCCACCTCTATTTCATTATTATTGAAGCTGACAAAGGACCCCCAGACCCCCCCCCCCCTGTCACCATAAGTGGGGCCCCGCCAAAGTCAATTGTCCAGGGCCCCGCAAAGCCTAGGTCCGCCACTGGTTGTATTCTTTACTCTTATATTCAATAGAACACAAAGTTTATTTAGACACTAAGGTAACTTAGAGTGAAAGTATCACTCACATTTAGTGTTCACGGCCATTTTGTGTTGTAATACATCAAAAGAACACGTTTTAAAGCGAAAGAGGTAAAGATGTCATGGAAGCAAAGAAGGCATTCATTCTTGAACTGCTTGCAATTCCTGATCTTACCCACAATTGGCCTCCACAGATATAATAAATTGATTCTATCAATTATTCATTATTTTATCGTATCATTCATTCAAATAAATTTTTATTGATTTACAAATTGTTACAAAAACTAACAATTGACTCGTTATATTCCATCTGAAGTCCATCTAAATAATTATATTCCATCCAGAACTCATTATATCTGGAAATTTTTTAGAAGAAATAAATTTTATTCTTATTCTTATTCTTATTCTTATTCTTATTCTTATTCTTATTCTTATTCTTATTCTTATTCTTATTCTTATTCTTATTCTTATTCTTATTCTTATTCTTATTCTTATTCTTATTCTTATTCTTATTCTTATTCTTATTCTTATTCTTATTCTTATTCTTATTCTTATTCTTATTCTTATTCTTATTCTTATTCTTATTCTTATTCTTATTCTTATTCTTATTCTTATTCTTATTCTTATTCTTATTCTTATTCTTATTCTTATTCTTATTCTTATTCTTATTCTTATTCTTATTCTTATTCTTATTCTTATTCTTATTCTTATTCTTATTCCAAAGTTTAAAAATTAAAATAAATATTATTATTTTAAAATATAAATAATAATGTTGTTAATAAATATCTGTCTCTCTTACAGTGATTTTGAAAGTGGTCGCTACACTGATTAGACAATCGAAGCAGACAGAGCAACTGCTGGAAGTGAAGAAACTGTTTTTATCCGATATGACGCTACTCTGCAATAATAACAGGGAGAACAGGCGCACCGTTCTACAGATGTCTGTGTGGCAGGTGAATATCATCTACATTAATTCATGCTGCACGAAAAATATTATCTTTTAATATTAAAAGAATTTTGTGTCCAACTTTGGAAAGTTCGTGGAGAAGATTTAGTGAACCGATTTTGATGCGGTTTGCGCCAAAAGAAAGATAAAGAATCGAAGTTTTGCAGGCTCTATCTGTTTTTTAAAATTGATATTTTCAAATGGGAGATATTTGATAAAAAGATGAAAAAGTTTCCTGTGGCTCTATCTATTGGCATAAAATGTACTAAATTATTAAATCCCTTGAGTGTTAGTGAGTTTAGTTAGTGAAATGATTTATAGATAGAGCTTAGAAGCTATAAAATCAAAATAAACAAATTCAAAACATGCTCCGAATACACGTGAAATTTCAGATGGGAGAGCAAAGTTCCATAACTGGGGAATGCTATTGTCGATGTTGATTATCACAGCTGGTTGAAGTAAACATACATTAGAAGAAATCTAATTAGAAGAATTATTGGGTTGCAATAATTTCAATGGAAATACTATTCATCTCATTTCATGTAGATGAAGATTTGGAATTATTGTCCTAGAAACCGATTAATGCCACATTAGCTAATGAGTGTCCTAGGAATCGGAAATCAATAACTTTTGGTGCATTCCTTTCTACTGTGTTTCCACCACTGCGAGATTTGATGTGAAATCTAGAGGAAACTCACACTGATACCAGTCTGTTGCAATGATATTGTATTCCCAAACGATACAGATTACATTACTCATTTATTTATACAGTACTCATGGTTTCATTTTATTACCAACACATCATCGGCTGTACATACACTTACGGCTCTGTTGATGATAACATACAGCCAATGATGTGTTGGTAATAACAGGAAACCATGGTCCTGTAAGTCACGAATCAATTAATGAAGTCAAATTTGACAAAATCGATTCTGTGTTCTAATTATGGAGAGGTCTCACAGTAATATATAAACATCAACTCTACAAATCTAACTTTATATCTCTCAAATCTAACTTTATATTTTTTGTATCTGGAAATTTTGTAGAAGAAATAAAATTTATTCTTATTCTTCATTTTTGTATTTTCTGTGAATAATATGTAAATAATAAATTAGATGGAAGGAGATTAATTGAAGATTGCTTTTCTTTCAGGAATGGTTAATAGCAATGGCCTACATTCACCCAAAGAACTGCGAAGAGCAGAAGATCTCAGACATGGTGTACTCACTGTTTCGGATGCTGCTCCATCACGCCATCAAATACGAGTACGGAGGCTGGCGTGTGTGGGTCGATACTCTGGCCATAGTGCACTCGAAAGTCTCCTACGAGGAATTCAAACTGCAGTTCGCCCAAATGTACGAGCATTACGAGAGACAGCGTTCTGATAATATCACCGATCCCGCCTTGAGACAGCAGCGACCCATTAGCACCATTTCAGGATGGGAACACCAGGCTTCGCTGCCGGCGGCCATGTTTCAGGTGGGTGTACGATTGTTTTCAATCAAGTTTTATGGATTTCTTAGCCCCTGCGCCCACTTCGCAACTGCTATCTGATTTCAGTCAGCAACCCAATGTTGCCAGATGACATTTGACTGTTTTTCGGGTAATCGGGTAATCTAGCCAAAGTCAAGTGGCAACGCTGGGTTGCTGACTGAAAATCAGATTGATATTAGTGAGCGCAATGTCGGTAGTAGTTGAATCTATAACAAAATCGGGTGATATAACCTATCAGCCAAAGTCATCTGGCAACGCTGGGTTGCTGACTGAAATCAGATAGCAGTTGCTTAGTGGGCGCAGGGGCTTATGGTTCAGGTAGTTGAATCTATAACAAAAGTTTTATTAAGGACCAGATAGGGCCTTAATGCGATTGTACTGGTGTCCGTCCGTTCTTATGCACGATATCTAACGAACGGAAGATCGTACAGTTATGAACTTTGGAATATAATATCTTCATAGATCAAGTAAGAAGCCTATTGATTTTGAACATTGAGGGTTGAATTTAAAAAAGTTACAAGCAAAAATGTAGGTATTTCAACCTCCAAATAATGATCCTGCTGTACTATGCATGCTATGGAGCACAAGGTTCGAATCTCGGTCTTGGCTACCGTACTTTTTTGCAACTGATTTTGATGTTATTCAATTTCATGTCAGGAACTGCAATGTATTTTTTTAAGTAATATTAGGAATTTTTTCCAAAAATAATATTACATTTAAAATTAAATTTGATATCAACTGTAAAAATTAAAAATTGAATTTCTATTTGTGAACACTATACCATATCAGGTCCTTGGATAAATCGTCGTATCGGTTTATTAACCTTATTAAAATCGTATTAATCATGATAGAAATCTAGATTTGTTTCAATTGTCAATTTTACTCATTTGAATTCAATTAGTAGCCTATATTTAAATATAGAAGAGTTGAAGCTTGAAGATGATACAGTACATTTTTTTAGTCTCAGTTGAACGATGGTCTATTGAGCTTAATGTTCAATAAAAAATTATTCTTATAAGTACATTGAAGATCTACTTCAAGAGAATTATAGGATAAATTTATTTGTATGATTTTAAATCTTATAAAACAATGTTTAATTTATACTGTATCATATAAAATTCTTATTCAATGAATAGCCCAATTGCCCAACATAGAAATGTCTGTTGATTCTTCCCAAATTGTAATGTGTATTGCCTATGAATAAATAAAATAATACAGTATTTAATTTACTTATTCTACCAACAATAGGGAATTCATAAGCTCTCTTTGTTTTCAGGAGAACAACATTGACAAAGACGAACAGATCAGAGAGATTGAACAATCCTGCAATTGTGATGCTGAAGCACTGGAAAGTGATGAACCTGAAACTTCACCAGCTGATGTTGTGATCGCCTACGCACCTCCAGCTGTTCCTCAACTGGAAAATTCCATCCATCAACATCAAGAGGAAATCGAAACTGACACAACAAGCGATGAACAGGTTGCTGAGTCAAGTGTTTCTGACAACATCAATTCAGTTGACACCATTCCTGACAATGTAGTCAAAGATGTCATCATCAAAAATGTTGAAAAGTTGAATGGCGCAGATGAGACAATCAGTGAAGGAAGTAGTAGTGTTGAGGTAGCAAATTCAAATGAGGTTGTAAGGTTAGTTGAAAAAGAGGTTATTGATAGTGATACATCAGAAGCGTATTTGACTCCAACTGAAATTGAAAGAAAAGAAGAAGACTCTGATGAAACACCAAAAAGTGCGTCAGAAAAACTGCCAATTGCTGTCAATGAGGAAAGTAGTGCAGGCTCTGAGGAAACTACAACCACTTCCAGCAAAGAACAGGATGAGGAGGAGGTTGATGAAGAAGAGGAAGTGGAAGAGGAAGAGGAAGAAGATGAGGAAGAAGAGGAAGAGGATGTGAAGAAAGTTGTGGTGGAGGAAGGAGGCGAGAAGGAAGCAAGTGATAAAACCAATGCAGAAGAAAGTGATAGTTGCTCAAATGATAGTGTTAAGAGTGTTTGTACAGGTAAAGATGTTGTGGAGAGTAGTGTTGTTGATTCAAAGACTATTGCTGAAGATGTTGTCAAGGTACCTGAGGATGATTTAAAGTCTGCTGGAGATGTTTCAAAGGTTGCAGATGTTTCTGAAAATGTCTCTGAGGTGCCTGAAGATTGTCCAAAGGCTTCTGAACCTGTGAAGGCTTTAGAAGATGTCTCAAAGACACTTGAAGATGTCTCAAAGGCACCTGAAGACATTTTAAAGGTACCTACAGATGTTTCAAAGGCCCCTGAAGTTGATTCAAAGATATCTGAAGATGTTACAAAGGCGCCTGAAGATATATCAAAGATTCCTGAGGATGTTTCCAATGTATCTGCAGTTGTTGAGACTTCTGCAGACACTTCTAACCTGCAACAAACTGATTCAAAAGCTTCTGAAGAAATTCCCAAGGCATCAGAAGATGTTCCCAAGGCTGCAGAGGACATTACCAAGGTTGCAGAAGATGTTGTCAAGCCCGCTGTAGATGTGAACGTGCCTGAAGATGTTTCCAAGACTCCTGAATCAATAGAGGATGTGTCAGAAAATGTTGATCAAGTCAAAGATGTGCCAAATGAACATTCTAGTGACATTTCAAACGAGCTTACCAGTCCGTCCAAACAGGTAAACAAGGCTACCAGTGAAATTTCAACAATTTCCGGTCCTCAGATTCCAGATGTTTCCAGTTCTCAACTTGTGGACCCATCAAATACAGACAGTAACTCGAACAGTGTTGTAACCAATGATGCAAGAACTTTGGTGGATGCAAGTGCTGGTGGTATGCAGACGGATGCAGTTGTGGAAGTGCATCATAATGGCAGTGAGGCAGCTAATGTGCAATTGTCGAATGATGATGCAGTTTCGTCAAAAAGCGTGGCTGTTGGTGCAAATAGTGTCGGGGAAGAGGCTGAAGTGGATCAAGTTGAGGATGAGGTTGATGAAGAAGGTTAGTACGATTTTTAATATCATATTTCTGTAAAAATTTAGTCGATCTCTCCAATGTTTCTGTCATTAGATTGTAGGAAAATGACATTTACATGTGGTTATGACACGAATAGTACCTAACATATAAATAACACCTGAGGGATTCAAAGAAACTGTTATTATCCTGAGTTTCTATGCATAATTACTCCTAAGAAAGTTGAATTCATTTTTATTAACTTCTATTTATGTTTATAATTTATTTTGTTTGAACATGATGAGAAATAAGATTGGCTATTGAACAAACCATAATAATTCATCAAACATTTAACTCAGATACGGTTTTATTACTGTGCAACCTTCATCTCAAGATTTTCACAGTGAAAAACATCCAAATTATCATTGATGAAGAATTATGACTCAGGTTTGGGTAAAAAATAATAAGTTTATTTAAATATATAGAATGTTAGATTAAGATTATTCTTATGGAACATAGAATAGAATAAAAATGTACAGTATATCTTTATCACAACAGCATTAAATGAAAATACATACCAGTCATAATCATGATTATTAAAGTACAGTACTTAAAACTAATATATTAAATTGTAGAATTATATTTTTATATACTTTGTTACGTAGTGTTAAATGCCACATTTGCGTATGAATGAATACCAAAACTGTACACATCAGATTTCTTGTATGGACGATCTTCCTTGACTTGCCTTTTTCTATTGTGAACCTTTGATTAGTATTTGAAGCAAATGCAGGTTTTTGGTGATATTTATTGATAAATTTCCAGTGACTCGGACGTCCCCTGTTCTTAGACCTGCGAGTGCCTCAATGTCAACTCAAGTTGATCCCATACATTTTCATGGTGAGAGAGAGAGCATGAATGTGTAGAATACCCCTCAGTCTTTCTTGAACCGATTAGAAAATTCAATTTCTTCTTATTTTCAGAATGTAGTGTTGCATGATTGTTGACTGCAACTTCCATCATTTAGGAATAGTTGAATTTGATTTTGGTTTTCAATTTCACATTAGTCCCCATTTATTCCAACTATTTGTTTGATATTTAGTGTTTTTATTTTACAATAATTTATTTCCAAAGTAGTGCTCCATTAGTAATTTTGGAACTAAACATCAATCATTATTAATTATTAATATATTGAAATACCTGCTAAATAATTTTTATTGAAAAATTGGATGATTCGGCGAGGCGGAACACCCAGAAGGGTCTCTCCGCCAAAAAACCCATAAGCTTAATAATAATAAATTATTTAGCTGGTAATACATGTAAACCTTGTTGATGTTGTTGCTTTTCTTTTTTTCATTTGTAAGTATTGTGCTGTTATTTAAGAAATAGAAGATTAGCTTTTTAAAGTTTGCATGAGTGCTTCTGAAATACTCCACCCATGCTGAGTAGTTATTTGCATTATCAACTATCCTATGCTCTTTAATAGGGATTTCATTGCATTAATTTAGTCAAATGACGTCATTTTACTGTGCTTAAATTTCAATAACTTGATACGATAGTTTAGTTTCTCTTTAAAAGAATGGATGAAGATCTCCTTTATCATGATCGTCATGATGTATTATTTATATATTCAATAAGTATTAACCTTTTATTTATTTTTCCTTCATCATTTAGTATTAGGCTCTGCTGTTTTGTTTTCCTCCCTTTTTGTATGGCTGAGTTTGTTATGATCCCATTTTAACATTGATTTTTTGTTTAGAAAATCTTTCATTCTTTTGCAAGTGCTCCATTCAACTCAAGTATCTTCAGCTCTCTCGATGATATGAATTTCCAGATAAACATGTCTACCTTTTTATCATTTTCTCCTTCTCTTCAACTCCTGACGCATGTTCGTAGTTTATAAAAGATAGTTTCAATTTCAAACATTAAGTTAGATAGTTTGTTGTAGGCTAACTATTGTTCACTTGATACGAATACTGATTTGAAATGTTATTAAACAAATTGAGATTTTCCGCATAAGGTTACTGAGCTTTCTCAGAAGATTGCCACTAAATAAGAACCAATTCAAACTTGTGAGAGTCAAAATTACATTTAAATTTCACTGTTAGACTTGTTATTTAAATTATTGAAGCCTTAACCAACTCTACAAAGGTGTCTGTAGAGCCCTAACTAACTTCAGATGTTAAAATTTCTTGTTTAAACGGTGTGAACTGTTGAAACTAATTGTCTAAACTGTTCTATAGATTTATCAATGATAAATTGATTATATATTCACCTGACAATTAATGATATACCTGATGATATTTCTCATTATGATAATATATGAGTTGTAAGAATTTGTTTAAATAGGTAACTAAAATTACAATTTATTTTTAGCCAAGTGTCATTTATGTATTTAATTGTTTAAATTTCCCCCCAGATTCCCGCCGAATGAAAGGAGGAGGGGGTAGCACCGGTAGTCAAAGCGCCCCCAGCAGTGCTGGAGGGGGTTCCTCGCAGGGTGGAGGAGGGGGAACAAGACCCATGTTCAGTCCCGGCCCCTCCCGACCCCCCTTTCGTATTCCCGAGTTTAAATGGTCCTACATACATCAGCGGCTGCTGTCTGATGTATTGTTTTCGCTGGAGACTGATATTCAAGTGTGGAGAAGGTAGGATTCAAGATGGATTGATGGTTGAATTGACTTTTCTCAATGAATTATAATCTTTTAATTAACTAATATTTATTTATTTTCGCCAATTTTTTTAACATCCAATTTTGAAGAAGGCAAAGTAATTGAAATTGGATAAATGAAAACAAATATAAAATTTGTAGAACAAATATTGATGTTGTGGAATCTTTCCATAATAGAAAAAAAACTTTTTTAAATAATAGAAAAACTTCAATAAAGTTGAGTTCGACAATTTGAAAAAAATATGGTTATAAGAGCCCTTAATACCTTTGGAAAAAACACGAAAACTGGCACTCCATAGTTTACTCCTTCAGTCGCTATTTTTAAAGCTACAAATAATGTGTGAATGGTTTTAAATTAAAGATAAACATTGCTAGAATTTTTGTTGCGCCTTAAAATTTAATTATCAATTCTTTTTAATTGAAGGTTGAAATTAGTGAATTTTGCTCAATGTTCAACAACTTTAATTACATTTTTAAGTTGAAAAATCGAATTTTTCAAGTTAGGTATATAAAAATTCTACAGATCTTTTGAACAATTTTTTACTATTCTCATGATTTATCGGTTGGAAAATAGCGTCCGAAGGAGTAAACTAATTTTGAAATGCCTTCATCCGCGCATAAAAAATCACCTCATTCATATAAATTCAGTCAATGTTATGATTAAGGGCTCTTGAACTCTAGTTTAAACTAATTAAATAAAATATTACGGTATATTAATTTATCTTGAACAATTTTCTTAACATCCAATTCTGAAAAATGTCTAGGAATTGAAATGGAATTTGTAAAATAAATTGAATAGGAATTGGTAAAATGGAAACCTAGATGGTTAATAATATCTTCACTTCTCTTCTTATTGTAATCTTTGAGAGATTTTAAAATAGTTCAATTTAGGAATGTGATAGACGTAAAATAAAATGAATAGGAATTGGTAAAATGGAAACCTTGATGGTTAATAATATCTTCACTTCTCTTCTTATTGTAATTTTTGAGAGATTTTAAAATACTGTAGTTTAATTTAGGAATGTGTTAGACACGGCGTCTATTTATTTTCGATGTCATTATTACTAAATTGAAACTTTTTCTCTTTTACAGTCACAGTACAAAAAGCGTGTTGGACTTCGTCAACAGCGGCGAGAATGCGATATTCGTTGTAAATACTGTTCACTTGATATCACAGCTAGCTGATAACCTGATTATAGCTTGTGGTGGATTACTACCTCTTCTGGCTTCTGCTACATCACCAAATGTGAGTGAAACTTTATTCAAACACCAAGACAATTTTTTTGGATTGATACATTCAAACGTAATAGTTGAAGAAATTTATTTAATGAACCACTGAATGTTTAATGCTGATTAATCTGTGCACATCAAATTAAATAGCTGGGTTCGATTCCCGCCCGGGCAAAAGTTTTTTGTGCAGCAGCATTCACCGAATTTCCTTACTAGCTATTATTCTGTTGTCAATATTCGCAGTAGCGGAAGTCTTCAGAGTATTCTATAGCATTATTAATTAGGATTTCGTTCAATTAATTATTATGATTTAAAAGCAATTGAATAGTTGCAATATCTCATTTCCTTCCATCTTAATATAGTATACATGATATATACTATCTTATATTATATACTATTTTATTATATACAGAGTGATTCAAAAAGAATACCATAACTTTAAAACTTTGTATTTAATGAAAGAAATATAATAGAACCTTCTGTTATACATCATTACAAAGAGTATTTAAAGAAGTTTTTTTACACTCACAAAGGAGTTCAGACACTCGAGCAATATCAACCCAAAACCTTCCTCAAACTCTTTCCACTCTTTCTGTAGCATATCAGGCGTAACAGTTTGATAAGCTGCTGTTATTTCTTGTTTCAAATCATCAATATCCATCCACCATTGATGATTTGAAACAAGAAATAACAGCAGCTTAACAAACTGTTACGCCTGATATGCTACAGAAGAGTGGAATGAGGGAGGTTTTGGATAGATATCGCTCGAGTGTCTGGAGGGGTCATATGGAACATCTCTGAACTTGTTTGTGAGTGAAAAAACTTCTTTAAATACTCTTTGTAATGATAACAGTAGCGGTCATTTCACAAACTTTAGGCAAATTTGTTTGATGCTCATTTGTACATTAGCTAGTACAGAATATTTTCTGTAACCCAGAAATCTGCCCTCCCCAAATGACGCCCCTGCTTTGTAATGATGTATAACAGAAGGTACTATGATGTTTCTTTCATAATTTACAATTTTTTTAAGTTGTGGTATTCTTTTTGAATCACCCTGTATAATTCGGTGTATAGTTTTATTTATTTAGAACATTTTCCCATGCAACTTTTCACAAAATCTTCGTTTTTCTTGCAGAGCGAACTGGACGTAATGGAGCCTACACAAGGCATGCCGATCGAGGTGGCCGTGTCTTTTCTCCAGCGTTTGGTCAACATGGCGGACGTTCTGGTGTTCGCCAGCTCGCTGAACTTTGGAGAACTGGAATCTGAGAAGAGCATGTCGAGCGGCGGGATACTGCGGCAGTGTCTGCGGCTGGTGTGCACGTGTGCGGTGCGCAACTGCCTCGAATGCAAGGAGAGGTGTCGACCTCAGCTGGGGGGCAACCCCTCCGCCTCTGCCCCTCCCCACCACCAGCACCCACATCTAGTTAACAACAAGACGGCGCATCTGCAGTCGTTGATAAGGGGCGCGCAGACCTCGCCAAAGGTCAGAAACAATTGTTCGATTGTTCATTTAGGTGTACGCCTAGCCTAAGGGTCTCCCCACCGATAAAAAGCCATACGATAGAAAAAAATTGTTCGATTCAAGATAAAAAGTATTTATTCAGTCAGCAGTAATGTACAGATTATACTTGATGGAAGGTCCAACAGGTTACATCCAAAACTGTCCCTTTTCAAATTGAAAGTACAGCCCAAATCATGGTTATGTAGCATATTTTTCACAGTCACTCTAAAGCCAAACACTAGACAAATTTCGAATTTTGAAAGTACAGTATTATTAAATTAATCAAGATGAAGATAAATATTGGAGTTTTTCAATATTGGAATATTAAGATAGAGACAATTATTCAATATTGAAGATGAATATTGATAAAGATGAATTGGAATATTGAGAGTAGAATATTCAATTCAATGAAGACAATAAAAAAAATCTTAATTTAATTTAATGAATTCAAAGAATAACTTTTAAAAGACAATAATCTGGAGTTTTCCAATGTTGGAATATAATATTTGATATATTTTAATATTATATTATAATTATATATTTATATTATAATATTTTCCAATTTGATATATCCAATTAAAGTTTTTAGAAAGTTATCAAAAATTATAGTAGCCTATATATTTTTTAAATTAATATGAGATAAATCCAAATAGGACAAATAAATTGAATTAAATAGATGTATTTTAAATAATTGAGTTAGTTTAATAATTGAATATGGTAATAGATATTAAAGATGAATAAACATTCAAGACAAATATTGATAGAGATAAATATTGAAGTTGTTCAATATTGGAATATTGAGATAGAGAGAATATTGATGAAGATAAATATTGCACATTTTTAAAATACAATTCATTGTGTTGAAAAAAATCAAGCAAAGCTTTGTATCAGTTGACTAGTCAGAATTAAAAAAAAAAAAAAATAGCCTACTACAAATAAACTACAGTAGTTGAATCAAAATATGTTAGGAGGGCCAACGTTACACCAGCAACTTTTCAAGATGAATGAAGAAAAACTGTTGTTGGGTAACTGGGCTGTAATTTACTCCTTGAAAAATTACCTCATCATGTACAGAAAAATGTGCTTTCTATGATGTGGTTTTTCGGAATAAAAATATCAGCCGAATTACCTAGCAACAATTTTTCTTCTTTCATCTCGACAAGTTATTGGTGTGACTGGCAATGGCATTAGATAGAATCTATTAAAGTGAATATGAATTGTTCTTAGATAATGTGATTTCATTGGAATATTACCGTATTTGATTTTCAGAACATTGTCGATAACCTTTCGAGTCAATCAAGCCCAGTCAAGGACCCGGAGAAACTGCTCCAAGACATGGACGTAAATAGACTGCGGGCAGTCATTTATCGTGATGTGGTAAGTTAATAAACTAGAAATGTTTATTGAAAATCAAGAAAATTAGAAATATTGAAAATCAAGTAATATCAGATTCACTGTTCATCAGTTAACAAATATCAAATAGGCCTATCCAGGTATGAAAGTTATTGAATATCAGTTCTAGAAACATTTTTTCATTCAGTCTTATTATAATCTCTCAACTCGAACCATTTAGGGCCGGTTCATGAGCTCGGGATTTACCCAAGTCCTAGACTAAAACGGGTGGCTACCGTAGCATCGACAAACGTTTGTCTCGACAGGCTAGTGGGTTAGCAGCATAGAGAGCCCTTAGTTCATAGTGTCGAGGCTAACGTTTGTCGATGCTACGGTGGCCACCCGTTTTAGTCTGAGACTTAGCTAAATCCCGAGCTTATGAACCGGCCCTTAATAATCATTGATTAAACATTAACTTTGTAAATCATAACATTATTTTGAAACACTTTAAAGTAGATAACAACTTGACTTACATCACAGTGACGATCGTTTTATCCTGGTCTTGGACATTATCAGACTATTAGCATGGCCCCCTTTAAAGTACATGGCCGCGGCCTTCAATGTGACAACACCGCAATACCGGCTGGTTTCATTATAAAATCATACGTATAAAAACACTACAAACACATGACTTATAAAACACATGACCGATTTGCATTGCTCATGCAAGCCGATGCAGCGACGTTGTCACATTGAAGGCCGCGGCCATGTAGTTAAAAGGGGGCTATGCTATTAGTCAATCGTCACTATGATGTAAGTCGAGTTTTTTGAATGTACTTGAAAGTGTTTTAAAATAGTGTTGTTTTATTAGTAGAAAAAGGTATGGATATATACAACACAACTTAAATCACTTTCATTCACAAAAATAGAGAAAAAATAGATTACGCAAATTACAATATCATGCATACTAAACATTCTCATGCTCAAAAAATATAAAATAAGTTCAATAAAATACAATATCTCGCATATTACACATATTATGCAAGCATATTATTGCATGCAAATTAAGTTGAGCACATTCATAGTAAATTAAAAATGATTCTAATAATATACTGTATGTTGCAGGAGGAAACGAAGCAAGCTCAATTCCTGTCATTAGCAATAGTCTACTTCATTTCGGTGTTGATGGTGTCCAAGTACAGGGATATTTTGGAGCCCCCCGTCCTGACGCGACCCCCCAGTCCCCCCCTACCGGCTCCAAATCAGATCCGCATGAACGGAGCCCATCCTCAAGCCACTCACCAAGTTGTTGGAGATAGTCCTCCTGGTATGTACTCAATTCAGCTTTTTCCAATCCATTTTTAATGTTTATATAGTTTTATATGTTTCTTTTCAAAGTTTAAATGTTTGTTCCTAATGTTTATATATTTTAAGTGTACTACACTTTCGTTTCAAACACCATGAAAGACTGGAATGAAAATGTTTACACTTTGTGTTGTTGAAACTGTCAGTTTTGTTAGAAACCGTTGAAGAAGAATAATACGTTAAATATGTTCTTGAATGAATGTTCGTTGATGTTTTCTGTTGAAACTTTGAAGAAGAGAGTTCTTTATGGAAGTGTTTTCTTGAAAATTCAAAATATTTTAAGAATTCATTGCGTATTTTTGGTTAAAACTTTGAAGATGAAAAGAGGTTTGTTTGGGAGTATGAATTATATTTGAAATAACGTTTAAGAATGATTTTTGGGATTAAGTGAGAGTTTTCTGCTTCCTTTACACAAGATCTCCAAAGAAGTTGGTTTTAAAAGTATGTAAGGAATTTGGAGAAACTTCTGAATTTGAAGCTTAAACGTTTGAAAATTATTTTTGAGATTGACTGAGTCATTCTGCTTCCTCTTCACAAGCTCTCTAAACATGTTTGTTCATTATATCTATGAAATTCTGATAAGAAACTTCTGAATTTGAAATTTTACGTTTGGGAATGCTTTTTGAGATCGATTAAAAGGTTTTCTGCTTCTTTTACACAAAACCTATAAAGTCGTTTGTTCAGTGGATCTATGAAATATAGAGAAGCTTCTGATTTTGTGCTTTAAGATTGGAAATATATCCAATCTTATAATGTTTCCTGTATTTCGTGTGATATGGTGTACGTACTGATAATATATTTTGCCTTCACGGAAGCAAAATTTTTCATTGTATGTGTTCTCTATTTGCAATGTAGTCATTTTTCTTTGAAGATAAAGATATATCCCAGTTTCACAGAAGAGATGTGACAAAGTGGTATATTCTTTCGTTTAGTTCCTTTATTTCTTCCTCAGTCTCTGCTTCTTCTTTTTCTTCTTCTTATTCTTCTTCTTTTTCTTCTCCTTCTCCTTCCAATTCTTCTCCACCTATAACTTCACATTTCAATCTTCCCTCATCCGCAATCATTATTTATTGTCTTTGTACTTTCTAAACTCTTCAACTTCTTTAATTTTAAAGATAGGTATATATGAAGTAATTGCATTACAAATTGATTCATCATCATCTGATGTATCAAATACTAAATTTGATCCATCGAGTGTAGTTGTGATATTATAAAATACTTCATCATTATCATTTTTGAAGTGATAATGTGAATGATTATTTCAGCAATCCTTTTCATGAATTCTTTTGAAGTTACTGATGATTCTATACAACTAATGCAAATTCAACGATCAATACAAACTAAATAATTTCTATTTACCAAATTTTGCTTTTTAGAAACCTCAACCAATCAAATGAAGATTCTTCCCATACATTTTTAAATATCTGACATTTGCGACTTCATATATATAGACATAATCTTTCAACTTTTGTACATTCATTTTCAAACTGTTTTGCACTGTGTAAACAACTGAATTTCATTCCAGTCTTTTAACTGAGGTACAGTGGAACTTGTTTTCTCACATCGGCATGTGTGTTAATCGAATTTTAGTGGCTGAATATTTTTTATCTGTAAAAACACTCGCTTCTAGACAGAGCACAATCGAATTCTTTTCTCCACTATTTCACTTGATCACTCACAAATTCTGCTCGAAAGGAATGGTCCTGATTTTTTTCATTATATGTGTTTCAGAAATATTCAGTTTTGTTCATTTTTGTGCCTGTAATTTGGAGTGAATATGCAGTCAAAATATTCGTTCATTGTGTTGAATTATTCCCAAATATTATCAGTTTGAAACCAGTCAGTCAATGAATATCATGCAATAATATCAGTCAGTGAATTATTCGTTTATTACGTTGAATTATTTTCAAATATTATCAGTTTGAAACCCTTTGGAAGTTTCCCAGGAGCTATTGTTTTTAAGTGGTGATGCCCACATAAGCTCTTGGCTTGTGCGTGGGTAATGGAAAAAGTTATCATGAGAGATGAATTGATCTACAACTTTAGGTGGGTTCCTAACCATTATCAGTGTTGAAAATTGTAATAAGATGGTTGGCTTTCAATCTTTTCTCGGGGCGTTATAATTTTCAAGGTGAAATCTCAAGAGAAAATCCATATCGATATAGAATTGATGTATGATTTAATACAATATATATTATGATTGATATATATTGATGTATGATTTAATGAGAAATATTTTCAAAATTTTGATAGGAATGTTTTGAAAAAAAATTTGGTTTCAAATCAAAATCTACTGTTGATATCTTGGAAAAGAGGAATTCGTGGAAGCATTAGTGGCGGTATTTATTTATACGGTAGTTCATGAACTTTTCATTAGTTTATTTCAAAATTCATACAACTATTCATCTAATTTCAGTTATTATCCAGCTTAATTTTCTTTCGCCATCTCTTTTCATTGCTTTTGTGGTTTTCAAGTTCCACTGTGTTTTTAATTATCTCATATTACGTCATCATAATATTATTAAATCCAGTTATGATCATCAATTTCGTTATTGGAATTGATTTTTGTAGAATTTTCGGTTCTGTTGAAATAATGTATGATTTTAGAGCAGAAAAAACATGGAAAATTTATCAACTGTTTCTTACACATTTTAGAGCAGAAAAAACATAGAAAATTTTTCAATTGTTTCTTACACATTTTCTCATGCAAACTCTGTCAACTGATTTGCAAACTTGATCAATTTAACAAACCTTGAAACGGTTTTCAACTATTTCTTACACACTTTATTGTGATGAAAACTCTGTCAACTGATTTGCAAATATAATCAACTTACCTCGAAACGTTTCTTGAACACTTTGTCATGCAAAATATAAGTTGAATGATAAAATAAAAATAGTAATAAATTAATTTTATTTCCATCTTACAACAAAATAGAAACACAAACTTTGAAACAAAATCCAGGAAATTAACTGGCCACCTCATCCAGTTAATGTGGCCATAGTGCAACTGAACTCAATATAAAAGTTACAGTAAATGGTTTGAGTCTAGTCTAAATGTTTTATTACAAGTTATAAGTACTGCCTGCAGAGCAACAAGAAAAAATTATAATAATTTATTGAACGAAATTCCCAATTAATAATGCTATAAAATACTCTGAAGACTTCCGCTACTGCGAATATTGACAACAGAATAATAGCTAGTAAGGAAATTTGATGAATGCTGCTGTACAAAAAACGTTTTTCATAGAATTTCCTTACAATATTCGCAGTAGCGGAAGTCCTCAGAGTATTTTATAGCATCATTAATTAGGAATTTCGTTCAATAAATTATTATGATTTAAAAAGCAATTGAATAGTTGCAATATCCCATTTCCTTCTATCTTAAGAAAAAAATTATTCGATCCAATAAATTAATAAAAAAATCTTGAACATCATACCAAATTATGAAGAAATACACACATACTTATTTTTGGACAATTCACAATTTATAGACTATACATATCTTGACCTCTGATAGCTGAGCTGATTTCAACTTTGACTTCTAACTACTGTTTTGTAAATTTAATCAACTTATCTTGAAACGTTTTGCAACTGTTTCTTATATACTTCTTTACATGTTTACGTTTCTTATACACTTATCTGTCAACTAATTCACACCTAAGTTTGCAAACTTGTCTTGAAACGATTTTCAACTGTTTTTTTGAAACTTGGTTTGTTTCTGTCCACTGCCAGACTGTAACAATGGATCTCGCCCCCTCTTCCCCCAGTGGTCTCACCACGTCTACCCCCAATTCCTGCCCAACTCTCACCCCCACTCGTCCACCATTCCCCCTCCTCATCCCCACTCTCACCCCCACCCCCCACCACAACACAATAATAACAATAATATCAACAACGGCAAAGCAATGCGATATCCTGGCCTAACACGGCAAGGTATATTACTATAGAACGGACATGTTCTATTTATACTATTGCAACCCAACTTGGATGTTTTTTGTTACATGTTTTTTTTGTGAATGTTTGTTGTATGTTCCCTCTCCAAGTTCAGTTTTATCATGATTATATTTGGATGTTTTGGATGATCCCCTTTTTGTATTTTATTTGTTTCTCGTGTATCATTGTTGGATGTCTCCCTCTATATGTCTAGTTTTAATTGTCTTTGTGAATGGTTGTTTGTCGTTTGTTTTTTAAGATTTAGGCCTAGTATATTTTTACTTTGTGGATGTCTCCTCTCATGTTCAATCACAGATAAATAATATGCTTTTTATGCTTTTTGGTTGAACTCTTGTATGTAAAAAAGGACTGGAAATTGTCAGTCTGCTATGTAAATTGGCTATAAATTTTGGAAGGAGTTAATCATGATTAGATTTCATGAAAGGTTCTCTTCAGCTCCAATCTTTCGTTGAGAAGTTTTAAGCGAAAAACTGGCTAAATTGATATTTTGTGTAAATCTATCTCATCAGAGCTATGTAACTCTGTGTTCATTAATATGTTTGGGAATTTTATTATTTTATTGCGAACTATTTAATTTTATATAAGAAATGTACTATACAGTAGTATATTAGCTCAAATAGCTGAACCTGAAACAAATTGCAAGAAAAATGATTCCTGGTGGAAATGCAGCCAGAATACAGCCAGAGAACGACAGACTAAGCCAAGAAAATTTAAGTAGGAAACGTTCATAAATATGGCCCTTAGACTAGACTGGATTTTTGCGACTTCAAAATTAGAGGCAGACAATTGCTTTATGTATTGATTATACAATAGCGGAATTTGCCCTTCATTCATATTTCTCAATTTTATTTGCATCTTATTTTCTATGTCGTTTACTTTGTCTGTTTTCTGTCATTTTTAATGAGTTTTACAATATTTTGTCGTAATGTTTGCATCATGCCCCTTTCTAAATAAGATAGCTGCTCATTTTGTCATGTCTTGTATTTTGCATATTCCAATGATTGTGTGATGTTTTTCACAAAATTTCCTATTAGATGCATGTGAATAGAAATGAATGTGCTTTGGGTAGGACTATGAAACTATTGCATCGATTTAATGCAATGTTGAATGAATTAAATTTCAATTACATTCAGCTAATGAATGTAAAATGTAATGTATAATGTAATGTTAAATAAACTTCATTCGTAACTTGAACAACTGATTTTGTAAGTTTAACTGACTGCCATTCTTGAAAACCACACACCATTCATGAACTTCATTAAATCATTTATCGAGTTGAAACAATTAATTTACACAGTTGATTGAGCAGAGATTGATTTACAATATTGAAAATATTCTTAATGAAGGGAAAAAACTTTCCATGCTAACAAAACTCCGATTATTCTAATAGAGATTTGCTGGTTCATAGAGTTGAGTATAGGGAATTCATTGACACTTTCATATTTTCAAGCTTTCATATTCTTGTCAAAACGCTTAAATTTCAAGTCTAGTTTTGAAGGACTTGACATCCTGCAAGTCCTTTTTCCTTCGTCCTTACAAGCATGGTTGATGTTCATCAGTTTCAATAGATATAGATGTAACAATATTGCATGTGTTATATTTTCTATTATTATTGCACCATCTATACTTCCACTGTACTTATCCAATCCATGTTAATTTCAATATTAAGTTGATAGAATTTATTTTATTCAATGTATGTGAGAATAATTATAAGATTTGACTCAAATATGAGTATTTCACTATTTGTGAATTAAAATGAGTTCATTTTGAAAGTGATAATCATCTTTGTTTCAATTCCAGAGCAATGGAAATGTTGGAGAAATTGAATATTATCATGACTTGAATACATGTTGTCTGAAACCTAGAAATTTTGCATGTAATATTAGAAAACGAAATCTTTCAGCTTGAAATAGCTTCAAAATTCATAAATGAATTAAAAATTTCAAATGACGTACTTATAGCAATAATACCGTACCTTGTATTGAACATTCCATTTCATTCATTTACACACCATTTCCAGAAAAATACAAAAATACTACAGAATATCTATAAAATAGAAAAAGGAAATAGTACTGTAATTAGTCAGCCTAATCAGAAAATTGTGTTGAAGCATCATAGTAAAATCAAGTCAAATCAAAAATGAATATATTTTATGTAAATTTGCGTAGTATTCTCCTCATTCATATATTTTTTATATGGATAAAAATGAAGCTGCTTCATTTTTAGGAGATGTGTGATTTTGGTGCTATCTAGTCTCAACTTCATGAGAATATTCTAATTTTCAAAATCAGTAAACAAACTTTTTGCCTAATCATTTGCTCATTTTTTGTGGAAAGTCAACTCCTTTTCCAATAAGTAAATCAGTCGTATCTCAAAACTAATTACTAGCTAGGCTTATATACCAGTTTACATATGCCTACTTATAATAATCCCGTCCTAATATTCTCACTAATATTTACAATTCCAGTTTTTACTAACTTTAAATTGAATTTTTCTTCTCAAGAAACAAGCGAGAAGTTGTAACTAGATATGGTATTATGGTTATTTATTTATTTATCCAGTAATGTACACATAATACTAAATGAAAGGTTCAACAGGCTTAAGCCCAAAACTGTCCCTCTTCAAATTTAGAAAAAAGTCCAAAATTTAGATTATGATCCATATCTTTCAGTCACAATTTTTCACTCCAAAAACGAAACACTTGAAAAATTTTGAATATTGCAACAGATAGTATGAAAGTTTCGAACCGAAAATAGTCAAAATAGTTATATGTAACTTTAATCATGTTACTTTTCTACAAGGTTTTATTCATTTCTTTTTGTTTTGTCTCTAGATGACTCAGAAATGGATGTGATTGTTGTTGATGAGAGAAACTCGTCCGTCCTTACCGACAGAGATGACCTTACTGGTCCGCCATCTTTAAAGGTAAATTATTTTTTAATATCTTCGAATTTTTACTAGCCTCATGTTATTCAGATAGATGAGTGATTCACATCAAATATAGCAGGATTCTTTTAAATTGTCAGAAAACAGCTGATTGATGTACGCTCGATTGATGAACTAACGTTGAATCAGGTGTTTTCTGACAAGTTAAAAGAATCCTGCTATACTTTTCAATAGCGTCATAAAATGCTAGAAGATTATAGATACTAAAATTACTGTATTCAATTATTTTTTATTCAAGTCTTGGTTTCAGAGCTCATGAATCTCCTCATTCAATTGCAAATTGTGTCATAAAATTCTATAAGATAAATTGTAGATAATTGAGTCAAATGATTTATAGACACTAAAATTGTCATGTTTGATTGTCTGATTCAAGTCTTAGTTTCAGAGCTCATGAATCTCCTCATTCAATTGCGAATTGTGTCATAAAATTCTATAAGATTGAAGTAAATTGTAGATAATTGAGTCAAATGATTTATAGACACTAAAATTGTCATGTTTGATTATCTGATTCAAGTCTTAGTTTCAGAGCTCATGAATCTCCTCATTCAATTGCGAATTATGTTATAAAATCCTATAAGATTGAAATAAATTGTAGATAATTGAGTCAAATGATTTATAGAAACTAAAATATTGTCATGTTTGATTATCTGATTCAAGTCTTAGTTTCAGAGCTCATGAATCTCCTCATTCAATAATTGCAAATTGACGTTTATTGTAGACTTAAATCAACCAAACTAAATATTCGTGTTTTGGAGTGTCCCATTGTACGCAGAAATGTTATTTGAAGTTGAGTGACAATAATAGATTATTATTAATAAGTATCCTTACTTAACAATACTCAAACTTTCTATAAAACATACAAATTCCTGCTCTGAAATTTGCTTGTCTCCAATCTTTTCAAGACTTCATATTATTTTATGCTATATCTTATTAGAACTCTGTTCTGATATGACATTCCGCATCAACTTGACTTTTCAACTACTACTTTAACATTGTATTATTTAGCCAAGTTGCTGATTAATGAAATAATGAAATAAATTTATTCGACAAAAAACAAACATACACAGTACATTCTTAATACAGTATACATAGATTCAATTGATAGTATCTAGAACAATGTATGCCTATAATAATGTCTAACTAGGCGACCCCAAAGGTATTCCTGTGTGGGGTAAACCATATCATTAAATCACAATTCAAGTCCTTAAAAATGCAATAGAAAATGAAAACTAAAAAAAAATAATGATAATGTTATTATAATATTAATAATGATAATTATTGATGGTGTTCTTCTGTAACTCTTGTAAATAAATATTGGAGACAGTTATACATTTCTTAGTACACTGAAGATGGCCCAATGATGCTGATACATGTTTGTTAATTCCTTTATAAATCCAGTGATATTTGACAACATTCGAGTGCTTTCATTATTTCACTATACATTTTGTATTTAGCATTATTATTAACCAAGTACATTACTTATAGCTCTCAACAATTTCAAAAACATGTATCTTCTACTCTTTTTCTTGCTGCTTTCTTTCACCGGAACTCTTTGAACTCGATTTCACGATACTTCGATACTTAGGGTCGATCATCGTTTGTTCATTCTGGCTACGATATCGATGATCAGCGATATCGACCTGCCGCTCCCCTCCCCTCTCGACACTCGATCAATCAGGGCGGCAACAAGGTAAATGAATCAGCCAATCAGAGAACACGATATTGTAGTTGGCTGCGTTTGATTTTTGGTTCGTCACCCGAGATGCCACATTTTTCATTTGTAGTTTAATTTTGCTTGTCACTTTTGATGTTCCACTGTTTACATAATCTTGTAGCTTAATTTGGTCTGTAACTTTTCATGTCACCCTGTTTTCTAGCACAAATTTCAACTTTTTATTTGGCTCGTCTCTTCTAAAGCCTCCTTATAGTTTTTCACTCTGTATTTGTAATTTCGTTGTTTCATTTGGTCCGTCACTCATTTCAGAGCACTCTGTATTTTCAGTTTCCTAGCACCTTTTGTCAAAGTTTTATTTGGTTCGTTAATATATCTGATCTCACTTTGCAATTTTGTAGCACTTAATGGTACAGTAGTTCAGATGTTTTGTAGTTTTTCAGCAAGATATTTTGCTCTGTTATTCTTTTTTGTTATGCAGCTCACTATTATTGTATTTCTCGGCATATATAGATTATAAGCTCAATTGAGATTGTAAAGTTTATTTATTTATTTAAGATAGTACAGTAATACGTATAGGATAAAAACACAGACAATGTCCAAAACGTTTTCTCTTCCTAATTTTGATAATATAAACATGAATAGGAAAGTTGATAGAAAAGTTACTCCAATCACTTTACGCAAGCTGCCAGCAGTTGGCTTAAGAAACTAGATGTTAAATTTTGATTTGGCTTAAGAAAGGTATCTGTATCTTGTTGAGGGAAGAAACCATACGCTATATATTATATATTATGTATATATTACTTTAATGAATCTCTACTAAATAATCCACTAAACGTATTCTCCAGTCTACTGTACTTTACTGAAGATGCATAACAACTTCGAGTGTATTTCACTTTGAGTGCTATTTTCACTTTTTAAATTTCTACAATATTTTATGAAGTGAAAACAATTTTATGATGGTGCAGGTTTCAATCTATAAGTAGGCCTAAAGGTAGTTTTATCAATTTGATTGAAATTAACTATGTACCAGCATAGACAAAGAATAGGAGTAGATTACTCATCAGATATAGGGACGGCTGTTCACATTTTTACTGTACGGCGAAAATAGTTCGTGTAAGGTGAGTTTGGAAGTCTCGCCGATCGCCCATTTGATTAACACAGCAACTGTTTGAAGTACCGTTGAGTCCCCAGAGATGTCGCCACTATCACGTCGGTTTTCCGTCGTTCACCGTTTAACACGGATATGAATCGTCTACTCCTCCTATTCTTTGTCTATGGTAAAATAAAAAAATCAATCAAAATCAAATCATTTATTGTCAACAAAGCACACATACAGTGCCATAACAACGTCAAGTTGTTTGAAAATAGGTTGGAAACAATATTGATATCTCAATTCTCAGAGCTTTTGAAGAACTTCAATGCAAATTTAAATAATCGTTTGTGAGTGATTTTCAGCTGAAACTGAATTAATTTCCCCCGAAATTTTCAGAGCATAAGTTCAACGGAGGAAGTGATATCGGTGAACTCTCAGCCGGCTTCCGATGTTGACAGCAACACAACAGATGACAACAAAATGTCTCTCTCCAATTTGGCGGGAAATGACGACAGCTGGACTGACGTCAACCTCAACGAGGACCCCATGATACCCTCCGAAGACACTAGGAATATGCACAACATTTCGGCTCATTCTAGAGGTTGGTGTAATAGAATTTTTTAAATGTTGTAATTTAATTAACGCCTTTGATTCAAGATGATAATTCTTTCCAAAATGAATAACTGAAATTCACAAATATTCTAATAATATAATTCACTCATAGTCAGATTTTAAAAGAAGATATTAATAATATAATGAATTTCAGATTTTTTAACTGAACTATTTGAATCAATTTTTAATTTCAATTAGACCTTTCATAAATTACAACTCTTAAATATTTTAATTATCTTATCCTTCTAATAATTTTCTCGTAATAACATAATTAGATTTTTCTGATTTGTCTTATCTAGTTTTGGAGGTCTAAACTAAAATTAAAATATCATAACTTCATAACTTTTTCAAAGTCATAACTGCATTCTTAGTTTAACTAACTTTTTTCTTTCACAGTAAAGCTCTAACAAAATCATAACAACAGTCTCAGGTCCAAGAGACTTTATCTTCGAAAAATTCTTATAATTACAAAATTTTGAATATTTTTACAATGACATCTCAAAATCATAACTACATGATACAAGAGACTTATGACTATTTCAACCCAGCAATGTCAATTCTGAACATTCTTAAAATTCAAAATTACTTCAATTCTTTAATGTATTACAAATTACAATTAGATTACATTGAAGATGACGTAGAATCCAAACGTCACTTTTTCCTACATTTTTCTATAAGAGTAACTCCAACTTTTTTCAAAATTGAAATTTCCAATACTTTTTGCTTTGCAGGCTCAATGATCGACTCAGAAGGCAACCTGTCGATCAGTTCTCGCTCGGTAAACGAGCGAGGCGAGAAGCCGCGCGCCGAGATCTCAGTTGTGCGAGTACCGGGGGTGGGCAGTGGCGAAGTGCCGCCCTCAGGGCCCCCCTCGCTGCCACAGGAGCTGCCCCCCCAGGCGAGGGGTCTGCCGCCCCCCATGACAGCTGCCGGGGCTCCCTCATCGCGTGAGGCGTCCCTCACTCAGAAACTGGAAACCGCCCTTGGGTCCGTCTGTCCTCTCCTCAGGGAGATCATGGTCGACTTCTCGCCCTTCCTCTCGAAAACTCTGGTGGGGTCGCATGGACAGGAGTTGTTAATGGAGGGCAAAGGTAAGAGATTTGGATTGTTGTGAAAATATTAATTATTTAACTAAACTGATAACTTTATGCATTTGGGACTTCATGCAGCTAGGGACTAAAGTGCAACTTTAGTAAGATGAATCAACAACATAACCTCTGGACTATTTATCAAAATTTGGGAAAGAAGCAGTTTTGGGCAAATGTCTGTTGATTCTCTCCACATTGTAATGTATCTTGCCAATGAATGAATGAACTTTTTTCTTCTTTTTGCTGTGGATGATGCCCACATACGCTCTAGGCTTGTGCGTGGGTAATGGGAAGGATTATGATGAGTGGATGAATGGCCCTACAGATTTAGGTGGGTTTCGAAGCACCTAACTTCTTCTTCCTGAGGGAACCTATTGTCGTCCGATAGCGTAGCCGTAGACAATGCTGGAAATTTCCTGAAATATAAAATAGTGATTTGTGTAACTAGTGCGCAAAGTGGCACTTTGGAGCACCGAAAGAAAATTTTATGCACCAGCCTTAGGCAAGTGCCGAATAGTTTCTTCAGTGCAGCAAATAACTTTGCATTAGAATTCCTCCACAGTTACCATTAAATGTGAAGTGAGGGATGAAATTAGAAATAGATTAAATTCAAAAATTTTCAAGTATCATTAAATGAGAAAAGGTGATTAGGGGTAAAATGAAAAAAAAATAGCTACAATTTCTCAAATGTTTTTAGTATATTTTTGTTCATCAATTTTGAAAAATAAAGAAGAGGCATTTAATGAGAGGATGCGAAGAAGAAGAAGAAAGAAAATGGTGGTGAAGAAGGAAAAAGAGAAGAAGAAGATGAAGAAGGAGAAAAGAAGAGAGAAAAGGAGGATAATATTCATTGTAAATAGATATTAAACAATAGCAAAAGTAATACTGTACAAAACTCTTGATTTATTTTCCGAGCCTACTTTATTTCATGTAGGTAATTTCATTCGACTCAACAATGATTGATCACTGAAGTGTACCATAGAGGAAGCATAGAACAAGTACTATGCTTTCTCTATGAGTCTACCCTCCTAGGCACACTGAAAATAAAAAATCTGAATCGAACAAAAAAATTTCCGAAATTAATAATTATGATAAATAGGCTACTAAGTGCAGCAAATAACTTCGCATTAAAATTTTTCTACAGTTAAAATTAAATGTGAAGTTAGGGATGAAATAAGAAATAAATTAAATTTAAAAATTTTCTACAAGTACTATTAAATGATAAAAGGTGATTGGTAAAACTATAAAAAACAGATAGAATTTCTCAAACGTTTGTGAATGTTTTAAGTATATTTGTTCATCATTTGAGAAAAAAGTTGGCAATGGTTAAACTATTGGATTATTATCATGCCTGTTAAATATCAAAATCAAAATAGTTTATTGTCAAAAAACATTATACATGTCATAACAACGTCAATACATTAACTAGCCTGATCAAACTAGGATCAGACTATCAGAGATTAGTGATCACACTCTTTGTAACATTAATTGATGTCGACTTTTGTTTCTGCAACAGGTCTTATGACATTTAAGTACAGTCACTCAGTGGTGGAGCTGGTTATGTTGCTGTGCTCTCAGGAGTGGCAGAATTCACTGCAAAAGCATGCCGGACTTGCATTTATTGAACTCATCAACGAGGGACGGTAAGATATACATAATTTATACCTAACATGACACTAAGACACTGTTGAATTATCCTATTTTCAAAATTTATCTATATGCTATTTGAAAATCCTTATTTTGTTACCTGCTCATCTGTGATTCAAGAAAAATAATAATAATAATAGATCCGTTTACTCATGAATGTTCCTATGAAATGTAGAAAATATCTAAATTGGAAAAAATAAATGAATGTTTTTGTCAAATCTATAGTAATTGTGTTTGTTCACCGTTTGTTTTGTCCAATATTTTCAATCTCACTCATTGAGGAAGCACTTCTATGCTAGCAATGCCATAAAGCTAATGACAACTAGAAATTTTAAGTATTTTATTTTTAAGTCTATTTATTCATACATTTTTTCTAGAATAACTTATTCTAATTTACTTTTTTGAGTGCAAATTGAAAAACTTGTATTGTAAAATTTTTATAAAATGGCAATAAATTGAAATTGTAGTTGAAATTGAAAAATTTATTGATTAATAACTAAAATTAAATAATCAATTTTGACCATAGGCGTAGCTAGGTTCAAGTAAATTGGGGTTAGCTATGGAGGAGTTGGAGGGGGGGTGGGTTGAGAGCGGGTGGAGAAGGGGTGGATTTTCATAAGCAAAATACAATTTTTGCCCACCAATTGAGGGTGGGTCATAACACCCACAACCCGCCCCCCCATGGTTACGCCTATGATTTTGACAGATGTAATTCAGCTTCTAAGAAATGTATAGAAATTCCATATTTTAATAAGATTCTCCTTGAAAGGTAATTCTCAATGAAAACTTTAACATTGTAAAATCTATTTTGAGTCTATTCCCGCATTAGGAAAATGTTTCAAGGTTGAAATCTATGATTACACTGACTTTAAAAATATTTTTTAAGTAGAAAACAACTTGTCTTACATTATGTTCACGATCGTTTCGTCTTGTTGTTGGACTTCTTCAGACTTTAGTCAACTGTTCCTCAGTCTGAAGAAGTCCAACAACAGGACGAAACGATCGTCACTATGATGTAGGTCAAGTTGTTTTCTACTTTGAAGTTTTTTCAATCCAGTGCAATCGCATCAGTAGAAAAAAGAATGGATACACAAAACACAAAAATCTCTTATTATTATTGTTTCCATTGTTCTTATTCATCCATTACCAATGACTATTTTGTTCATTATGGTTTATGTAGCATAATTGCTGGTAGAAACATTTTTTTTTTTTTTTTTTTTTTTGAGGGTAATGTCCACATGAGCTTTAGGCTTGTGCGTGGGTAATGAGAGGGGTGATGATGCTAGATGGCGACTGTATTTTATAGGATCAATGAAAATATTGATTGAATAACTCTTACTGTATATGAAATTAATACGATTTATTCTCAATTTACTAGCATTTTATTTATCAACCATCTTTTATTAATAGATTAATTATTAATAACTTTTTCAATCTTCCAGGTTACTGTCTCATGCCATGAAAGATCACATAGTAAGAGTAGCTAATGAAGCTGAATTCATTTTGAATCGTATGAGAGCTGATGATGTAATGAAACATGCAGACTTCGAGGTAAGATTTGAATATAAAGATTCAGTTGTTTTTCTGTAAAATTATCTGAAAATTGAAAAATTCTTAGAAGCCTGTAAATACAGTAATTTTTGCTAAAATAGACATGTTTATAATTTCACAAAAGTTGCCTGAATAGTTGTTTTTAAATTATCTGAGAAATTGAAAAAATCTTACTAGCTCGTACAGTAATAGAGTAATTCTTAACAAATTTGGCAAGTTTTGCTAGAAAGGATATTTTTTCATTTTGACAATGTGTCAACTTGACAAAGTTGAAAAGCCAACATGTAAAATTGGTAAACCTGCTTAAAAGTGATTATGATTATATTTGAACAATAAATTATACATTATTCTCGATATTATAGTGGTCTAACTTCTTTTTTTTTAATTATTGCTACAGCATAGATTTTTATTCTAATATTTGAACAATATTTTCATCGTGATGATGTTTTTGTGTATTATTTATTTTCTAATCTTCGTGTTTTGTTTGTAGACACAATGTGCACAAACGTTACTAGATTGCCGAGAAGAGGAGAGAATGTGCGATCACCTCATAACCGCGGCAAGAAGAAGAGATAACGTGATAGCTGGTCGACTGCTAGAGAAGATATGTAACATTCTTTCCAATAAGCATGGCGCCTGGGGATATTCGGACTCCACAGCGGTCAAGTAAGTCAAATTTCATAAAAAAATAATCAGAAATTTTGGGAAAAACTCGAAAAAGTATTAATGTATTTGTTGGCAATCTACATAGACTATACAATTACCTATGAAAGTTCGACCTTCGGTAAGTTTCAATGTCAAGCTTAAGCCGACACTGTAAAACGTAAGCTTGTAGATTTGACAATCAAACTATTTTTGCAGATTATTGTTTTATGAGCTTATACATCTTTACATCGTTGGAACTGTCTCTCTTCAAGTTGAACCTTTTGTGTAACTTATTCTTAATATTTGATTATAAATGAGGAACGAAAATATACCCTCATTGATTCCTATTTTTATGATCAATAGATACATCCAAGTTCTTTTTTTGTTCCAGTAATTGATAATCTTAATATGGCTCGTTCACGGTTCATTTTGCTTTGGCATCTGGACTGGAAATGAATATTATTGTCAATACATCACATCTTTTTAACATTTTCAAAGTTCATAAGATTCCATCAACTGTACAATATTAATATTGCTGCTTCATAATGGATGATTAATTCAACAAAACTATTGTACATAACCTTAATTTGAACAATTTATCAGACTAAATTTTGAAACAGAAGAAGTTTTGGGTTAACACCTGTTATTCTCAGACCAGTGCCTAAGCCTAAGCAAAAGTGAATGCACTACACCAAGTCTAGTTTATTTTGTTTCTTATAAGCTCTCTTGCAGTGGTACATCTTGCAGAGATTTTCTGTTATGATTTTTGTCAAATATAATAATAATAATTGCATTAATTCAGTTTCAATGGAATGCTGTGTCATATTGTAATTAATAAGATATTTACATTGAAATTCTTCTATGATAATTTTTGTGACATAAAATGAATTCATCAATGCAGTAGCATATTGTTAGTTATACTCAAATATAATACAGTATATTATATGCATATTATTATATTTGACTGAAATGCAGTAGTATATTGTTATTGATGTATCGAATTTTGAATTACTTCTGATATTTCATTGGGTTTTGTCTCAATTTCACCTCAGGAACGAATTCTGGAAGCTGGACTCCTGGGAAGACGATGCTAGGAGAAGAAAGAGGTTCGTCCACAATCCTCGAGGCTCAAGCCATCCTCAAGCAACGCTGAAGGCGGCTCTTGAACATGGAGGCGCCCCTGAAGATGCCATTCATCAGGTAGAAATTAGTTTGAAGCTTTTTTAGAGATTAAAATCAATTGTCATCTAATAGAATCGGAATGTGGCTTCAATATTACATTATTCGATAGTAGGGTACATCAACCTAATATCTCTCCTTGGCCTATAAACTTCTGAGCATACTTACGTGATAGTTTGTTTGAAAATTAAATATTTCTCAGGATACATCCACAAAGAGAGCTGCTTCGAGAGCTTTCCGAGCGCTTGCTAACAATATCTTGAATTGAATCAGCTGTGATATCTTTGTATTGAATTAAATGTGTGCGTTCACAGGAAGCTGTAGCAAGCGCTGTACAGCTTTCTTTGTATTTGTACCTTCAGCAATCATAAGCTTCAGTCAACAATGGAAAAGTCTTGAATTAGTACAAACAAATATTCAAAGAAATCGTTATGCTCTCGATATCCTGAAGCTACTATTTATCTAAATATCAATATGATTTTAATATTGTAGTGTTTGAAATTATACCAATTATAATACTAATACTTAGGCTAGGCGTACACCGGTTAGTCAATACAAGACAAGACGAAATTAGTCACGTTTAGTCACAGTAATTGATGTAGCTGCTTATGAAGCAGCACACACCGATGCATTGACTAATCGGTGTGTGTTGCTTCATAAGCAACTATGTGAAGTAATGTGACAAAACGTGACTAATTTCGTCTTGTCTTGTCTTGACTAACCGGTGTACGCCCAGCCTAATTCTATAATGTATCATTATTTACATACAATCATACAATGGAACATTGATATAGGTAAATATTTGTGTTTGAATTTTTACATTTACAACATTTAAAAAGTTTTAAATGTGAAAGTTCAAACTCACATAAATAAATACAGTAGATATTAGTGTTTGAAATGTTACATCTACAAAGTTTCAAATGGCAACGTTCAATTGGTAACACTTAATATATCTAGGGATACTTGACCAACAGTTCAAGTATGATAAAAATCTTGAAAGAAATATTCATTTCGTTAAGCTTTTGAATTGAATAAAATTAAATTTATATAGGTATGAGAGAATTTATAGAGTACTTTTATAGGCCTGTACTGATTTCTTCATAACTATTAATGATGTTTAAATACTATGATCATTCCTTGAATCATACTGATTCTAATTTCCTAGGCCTGTACCGAGTTCCATGCTCAGCTTGTGGCCTCACATACCCAGCAAGGACAGAGCAGTGATTTGATGGATGACAATGAACTGCCTGATGACAGAGAACTCGATGTTGATCTAGTCGGTGAGTCAATAACAATTTATTCTGTTTTCTTATTGTTTTTACCTAGAATTTATTCTGATTTCTTATTCTTCTTACCTAGAATTTATTCTTTTTACCTAGAATTTATTCGGATTTTTATCGTTTTATCTAGAATTTATTCTGATTTTTTATTCTTTTCACCTAGAATTTATTCTGATCCGTTTCACCTAGAATTTATTCTGATTTTTTATTCTTTTTACCGAGAATTTATTCTGATTCGTTTTACCTAGAATTTCTTCTTATTTTTTATTCTTTCTACCTAGAATTTATTCTGATTTTATATTGGTTTTACCTACAATTTATTGTGATTCTTTTCATTATTTTCACCTGTTTCGGTACTGACTTGATTGTTTGTTAGTACAGTCATTTTATCCAGTAACGTATGCGATTTTCATTATCTTCGTTCTTTACAATTTATTCTGATTTCTTATTCTTTTTACCTAGAATTTATTCTGATTTTATATTTGTTTTACCTAGAATTTATTGTGATTTCTTTTCATTGTTTTCACCTGTTTAGGTACTGACTTGATTGTTTGTTAGTACAGTCATTTTATCCAGTACCGTATGTGATTTTCATTATCTCCGTTCTTTTTATCCTATTTTGAAAAAAAGTTCCGATTTTTGAAAAAAATGTCCCGATTTTGGGAACATTGTCCCGTTTTTTTGGGAAAAATGTCCCGATTTTAGGAATATAAATATATAATGAAATAAATCAGCACACTGGTTAACGTGACAGTTTTTTCAAGTTATTGATTGATTTTTATTTGGTTTTCATAGGTCCAGTGAACATAAGCACGAAAGCCCGTCTGATAGCTCCTGGAATTGTTGCTCCCGGTATGGTGTCCATCACATCATCGGAACTCTACTTCGAGGTTGACGAGGACGACCCTGAGTTCAAGCGCATCGATCCTGAGGTGAGTTGAAATACAAAATTTATTGAAATATTTCAATTTTTCCAGATTTTATCAAGATTGTATTTTTTGTTCCCATGTTACAAGGCGGATGTGGACTTGGAGATGTCCACCTTGTTCTAAGTTGAGAAGGCAGAGTAGTAGTGGAAAATGTGTCTGAATGTTTTCCATTCAGAATACTACGTTCAATTCCTTGTTTCCCTTAAGTATTACCAATAATTTGTTTTTTTTTACAATTTGATCAAATTTTTAAACCAGTTGATTGGTTCGTTTATTTCTCTCCTGGCAAGTTTGAAATCAACGCCTAACCTGGCTTGTTTTCTTTCTCCACCTTATTCGCCTTCTCCTCCTTCTTCACTTTCACCATCTTCACCTACTTCTTTTTCTCCTCCTTCTTCTCCTCCTTCTTTCCAATCTTTTCTCATCCGTCTACTTCTTCTTCATCACCTTTTTCTCCTCCTTTTCCATCTTCTTCTTCTTTTTCTACTATCTTCTTCTTCTTCTTCTTCTTCTTTTCTCCTTCTTCTTCTTCTTCTTCTTCTTCTTCTTCTTCTTCTTCTTCTTCTTCTTCTTCTTCTTCTTCTTCTTCTTCTTCTTCCTCTTCTTCTTCTTCTCCTTCATCTTCTCCTTCTTCTTCTCCTTTTTCTTCTCCTCTTACTTCTCTTTCTTCTCCTTTTTCATCTCTTTCTCACGGCTTCTCTCTTATTCTCACTCACTCCCTCCTTTACTCTCTCTCTCTCCTTTCTCACTCACTCTCACGCTCTCTCTCTCTTTTTCTCTTACCCCTCACCACCACTCCCACTTCCTTCTTTCTCCCGATCATTCTCTCTACCTTGACTCCCTCAAGCCTTTCTTTCTTTTGGCCTTTCTCTCTCCTTGTCTTCTTCTCCTTGCTAGTTGTTTTTCTCTCTTTGTATAAAGCAGAGGCGCCTTCCAGCCAGGCCCCTTCATAATAAATGAGTAATGGCCGGCCCAGCCTGTATAAAGTCTATAATTACGCGTTGCTTGTTGGTTTTTGGATAATTGATTTTTAAACGTTGCTCATTTTGCATGAATTATACGCGCGCCCACGGCTAGATTCAGTCAACGGACGCGCTTGCTTACATTTCTTCTCTTTTCTTCTTCTTCTTCTTCTTCTTCTTCTTCTTCTTCTTCTTCTTCTTCTTCTTCTTCTTCTTCTTCTTCTTCTTCTTCTTCTTCTTCTTCTTCTTCTTCTTCTTCTTCTTCTTCTTCTTCTTCTTCTTCTTCTTCTTCTTCTTCTTCTTCTTCTTCTTCTTCTTCTTCTTCTTCTTCTTCTTCTTCTTCTTCTTCTTCTTCTTCTTCTTCTTCTTCTTCTTCTTCTTCTTCTTCTTCTTCTTCTTCTTCTTCTTCTTCTTCTTCTTCTTCTTCTTCTTCTTCTTCTTCTTCTTCTTCTTCTTCTTCTTCTTCTTCTTCTTCTTCTTCTTCTTCTTCTTCTTCTTCCTCTTCTTCTTCTTCTTCTTCTTCTTCTTCTTCTTCTTCTTCTTCTTCTTCTTCTTCTTCTTCTTCTTCTTCTTCTTCTTCTTCTTCTTCTTCTTCTTCTTCTTCTTCTTCTTCTTCCTCTATTCTTCTTCTTCTTCTTCTTCTTCTTCTTCTTCTTCTTCTTCTTTCCTTCTTCTTCTTCTTCTTCTTCTTCTTCTTCTTCTTCTTCTTCTTCTTCTTCTCCTTCTTCTTCTTCTTCTATTTTCTCTTCTTCTTCTTCTTCTTCCTTCTTCTTCTTCTTCTTCTTCTTCTTCTTCTTCTTCTTCTTCCTCTTCTTCTTCTTCTTCTTCTTCTTCTTCTTCTTCTTCTTCTTCTTCTTCTTCCTCTTCTTCTCCTTCTTCTTCTTCTTCCTCTTCTTCTTATTCTTCTTCTTCTTCTTCTTCCTTCTTTATTTCTTCTTCTTCTTCCTTCTTCTTCCTTCTTCTTCTGTTCTTCCTTCTTCTTTTCTTTTCCTTCTTCTTCTTCTTCTCCTTCTTCTTCCTCTTCTTCTTCTTCTTCTTCTTCTTCTTCTTCTTCTTCTTCTTCTTCTCTTCTTCTTCTTCTTCTTCTTCTTCTTCTTCTTCTTCTTCTTCTTCTTCTTCTTCTTCTTCTTCTTCTTCTTCTTCTTCATCGCCAATGTACCTTCTACTCATTGCTTTCAACAGTTTTTCCTTCTTCTAAATTCATCCTCTTTCTTTTTTCGTCTCCTAGGTTCTCCTTCTAAATCTTTTATTATCTTCCTGTTTTTATCTTATCCTTCTTCCTCTTCTCTCCTCTTCTTCCTCGCCTCTTATCTTCTTCCTCCACTTGTTATTGTTATTACTTTTCTCCTTCTTCCACTTGGATTCAAATTGATTTGAATTCTATCCTGATTTTTCTATATCTTCCAGCACCTTTTCTTTTTTCTACTCTCAGCTAGGTACTCTTCAATTAAAAAAACATCTACCACATTCACACTACGGAATATATTCCCTTGAAATCATAATATTCTGATTGTTTGATTGGAATACTTCATGTTTCAATTAGATTTGAAATTTTAACTTATTCTCTCAAAATAATATTTTTCATAACTTATTGTTTGTTGCTAGTTCTGCTTTTATCTTATACGTATTCCTCCTCCAATCATTTTTTTAACAATTGATTATAATTTCTTGTTCTACTTACAGTATAACTTACATTCATTCTTCCACAATAGACAATTTCTGAACTTATTCAAATTTTCTTACTGATGAATAATTTTCCTTAGTCATATTGCAATTTGTGTATTTTTTTTTCAATTTGGATGATGGCGAATGACTTTCATTTAACGTTGTTCATGGGTGATGTTCTGTTGATTCCTTTTCTAATATACAATATTTTTGAATGTTATTTACAGTATTTATGTGGAAAAAATCCGACATAAAATCACCCATTAACATAGAAACGTTAAATAGAAGTCATTCGCCATCCGCCAAATTAAGAAAAAAGGACTATAAACATGATTAGAACATGATAGCTGAAATACTGTATTAGAGAAAACTTTTGATACTGTCCACAACCAAAAAACATTTTCTCTCATTTTCACAAATGTCTGTAAAGCTTTATCTTTAATCAACAATGTTAATTTCTTCTTATGTGTAATCAAAGATTAACCTTAATCTACTTCTATGCGAGCGGCATTTTATCTGTTGAGAAAAGGCTTCGTGTTACTAATTCATTTCACTGTTAGAAAATATTCTCATACTTTAGTAGCTACTCAACACGAAAATACAGTAGGAAATAACTCAGCCTGTTTTAAGACAGGCTTAAGTCTACACCTATTGGATTTATAGCATGGTTGAAATTAAAAATTTATAATTAGTTGTAGCTAGTTGGAGGATAACCGTCATGCGCTTTTGGGAGAAGTAGAAGCCGGCAGGCTAAGCACAATGGGGGTCCAAAAGTCGTGGATATATACTCTATTTATTCAAAATAGTCTATGTTTTGGCTTGGTTAGTTTCTTATTTTCCATCTTTTGGCTCGATTAGCTTCATCTCTTCTTGTTCTGTCTCTTATTATTGTTTTCCTTCTCAGTCTTCTTCATCCAATTTTTCATTTTTCTTATTCTTCTCCTCCTTCTTCGTTTTATTCTTCTTACTTTCTCCTATCCTCAATAACTCAGAAAGTTTCCCTCTTCTCTTCCACCTTATCTTCTTATTCTCATCTTCACCCTTTTTCGTTCTTCTTTCATCTCTTGCTCGTTCATCTGTCTTTTTTCTTCGGTTCATCATTTTCTTCTTCGACTTTATGTGTTCTTCTCATCCTTATATTTCCTCTGCTTTTCCTCATTACTTCTTTCTATCTTCAAAAACTCTGAAGCTCACTTTTCCTTTTTCCATTTCACCTCCTCTTCTTATTCTCATCTTCACCCATTTTTTCATTCTTCCATCTTTTGCTTATTCTTCTCCCTCTTTTTTTAAAATTATTTTCTTCTTTGGCTTATGTCTTCTTCTCTTCCTTATTTATTCATCTCGCTCTTAGCCTACATCTAGTACCCCTCTTCTTCTTCTCGTCCTTACTTCTTTCCATCCTTAAAAACTCTAAAGCTCACTTACTTTCCCTCCTTCTTTTTCACGTTTTCTTCTTATTTTCAACTCCATCTTTTTCTGTCCTGCTTCCATCTTTTGCTTATTCTTCTCTCTTTTCTCTTTCCATCATTTTCTTCTTTGACTTATGTCTTCTTCTCATCCTTATTTCTCTTGACTCTTGTTTCCCCTTCTTCTCTATCTTTCCCTTCATCATAATGTTCTTCTTCCACTATCCTTCTCTCGCCTCCATTCTCTTGCCATTTTTTCTCCTGTTCTTTCCCAGTTTGTTTAGATACCTTCCTTCCTCTCTTCTTCCTATTTGTTTCGATACCATTCCTTTCTCTGTTCTTTGGTTTGTCTAGATATTGCGTGTCCGCACACTAAATATACGAGTCTGCGTTTTCAACTGTTTCAACAATTAATTAATCTCATCGTATATTTATTATTGCAGCCTAGTCGCGCGGTGTTTTTGTATAAAGAAGCGACCGGTTCGTATCATTGCTGTGTATTTCATGCACCGCCGGGTCACGCGAGAGACGTGTACTGTTTCGGCCTTATTACAACCTCTGACTAGAGATTTATTTCAATGTCGGCGCCATCAGAAAACTGTTAAGGTTAGGTTAGGTGGTGGATTGGTTTGGGCGAAAGATTTCAAAGAATGCTGGCTAGAGATGTGGTGTTGTTAAGAGGATCATTGACGTTTATTATTTATCATCGAAAACTTTCAAAATAGTTACTGTAAATATGTATTTGAGTTCATCGACTATATTTTAGTCTTTAGATGGAAAGAATTATCGGTAAATACGAAGATGAACCTTGTACATTGATTTTTGTTTGTATCATTGTTTTATTGAGAAATAAAATTTATTTATTTATTGCAATCATACAACAGTTATTAAATTCATGATGATTAATTAAACGAAAAATTCCAATTAATTCTAGAGTAGAATGCTTAGAAAAGCGCCTGAATCAAACGAGTGTATAGCAGGATCATTTTAACTTGTCAGAAAACATATGTTTCGACGAGCACTATCACAATACTTAACCTACAAATGCTGAATCTCGCAGATTATTGAAAAATTCTTTTAAAAAGTTATTCTTTGAAAAGGCCTTTTAAAGACTTTAAAGGTCTTTAGGACTTTTAAGCCTTTTGATTATTGTGTCGGAATCACTGTTTACTTATTACCGAAACAGCTGTTTTCTGACAAGTTGAAATGATCCTGCTATAGTAAGGGAAACAGAAACATGTTTGTTATGTTACTTGGGCGCTTAGACGCACCAACTCTCTTGCCTGCCTGTCATTTCAAATTATCGACGTGATTTAAATTAGATAATTATCATGTTCTTCATCTTTTCAAATGGATAGCATTGAGTATTTGATGAATTCATTATTGCCTTACCTTCTTACCAGGTTTGATTATAAGTTTCTTTTTCATTATTAATCTAACAAAAAACTATCATTTTGTATCACATGCATTGATTATTTTCATTAGAATCTTGTGGTATGACTAATATTTCTTGGAATATGATTTGTAATTAGACATTGAATGATGAGGTTTTGAAGTTATGTCTCTATAATGAATGAAAATAATTTCATTATAAAATTGACTTTTAGTATGTGAAACTGTTAACTAATCCAAACAGATCCCCTAAGTTAAAAACTGTCGCATATTTCATGCCCTCTATAATGTGTTCATTGACTGGACTATAGCGATGAAACAAAATATTCAGTCTAAACAAACAAAACTGCGTCCCAGTTGCACAAAGATCTGGCAAGCTTAATCTCCAATCAACACTGGTAATTTTTTGTGTTTGCTCTTTTAATTTACTTGCTCTTCTATTTTACTTTTTTCCATAATGTATAAACAAATGTATAAACTGAATTAGGAGTACTAATCGAAGATTAACATTGATCCACTTTTGTGCAACAGGCTTTTTTGGGTTATTGAGATCATTATTGTACGAAATAAAAATTCAATCTGCTATTTGTAACTTACACTATCACTCCATACTTGATTATAATACGCGGTATATTCATTCTTCATAACTATATTAAGGATCTCGCATCATCCGTCACTCAAGCAGAATGCAGTGGCTCCACGCTAGACCCACTGCTGTCGTGCTGTCCCGTTCTTTGGTCAAATTATAATCAGCAAAATAATAATCATGAACATAATAAAGCACACACGTCAACAACTTTTTAGTGCGATCACCCTCTGGGCGTGAAGGGGTTGGCTGGCGGAGGGTCGGAGAGAGAAGAAGAAGAAGAAGAAAAAGGAGAATGGTTTTTGGAAGCGATTAATTGATTTCGAGCACAGTATACAGCGGAAAGCGGAGAGGAGCCAGGTTGTTGCCCTGGGGAACCCCGTCGTGTATAAGCGCCATCCACCCATCGTTCGGGTTCGAATTATAAATGGTTTACAACACTCCACAGGAGAGAAAAAAATTGAAAAATAAACAACGCCCCCACCCCTGGTGAACAGCATACATCGTGCCCAAATTATGTCACAAACTCATGAAATGCTTTCGAAAGATATATTTCAATAATGGACCTGTCGAGGCGGATTCTCGTTTTTTCCTCCGTCTATTGTTTTTTGTAGAGTTGATACGGGAGCTAAAATATGCATAGTGGATCATATTGTGTGGAGAAAACATGTTTGAGAACTTATTTTTATGTTTTTTAAACGTGTTTTCATGATGTCTGGTTGTTTAATGGGTTTCTACGTTGAATGCCCGATATTAGAATGGAATCAACTGTTTCATAAAGCTCTGGGAATTGAGTAGAAATGTCTTCATATCGTGAAAGACATTTTGTGGATTGTTTTATGTTTTTTACAGCGTGTTCACATATTCTGTCTTTTATACAGACAGATGATGGCTAGTATTGTAATAGGATTTTGCTTTGAATGCATCAAATTAAATTGGAATGAACTGGTTCATACGGTTCTGGAAATAATTGAGTTGAGTTAGGAGGTTTTTGGATATGTTTTTATTGTTATTTAACTTCTCTGGTTGAAAAGTTGAATAACTTCTTAGAGAACTCAACCTACTGAGTAGGAATGTCTTCTTCGCTTGTGAAAGACATTTGTGGATTGGTTTGTTATTGTTGTTTAACTTGTGTCAGTGAGCTAATATTGGTTTTTTGTGGTTTTTATTATGATGTTGGAATTGTTTTGTCCATTTTGACAGGTAGTTTTGTGGTTGAGTTAAGAGAGTGTTAGATCCTATTCAGTAGTGATTTTTCTCAGTTATTCTTGGATTTTATTCGAGTGATTATCATTTTGTTGAAACTTACTTTGAATCTTCAGATTGAAGAGAATCTTCTCATAATTATGTGTTCATCATAATCGTCCTCCCTTTCTTTTCGCCACTCTTTCTCGTACCCTTCTTCCAATCATTTTTCCAACATCTCCATCATAATTTTCTCCTTCTCCTTTCTACTGATCCTGATTTCATCTCTTCTCCATCTTCTAAACATTTTTCTCCTCTTCGATTCACTACTCCTTAATTTATCCTTTATCCAATCCTTTTCCATTTTCAAGCTTATCCTTTTTCCAATCCTTCTGTATCTTATCATAATCTTCCTTCTCTTTTCCCACCACTACTTCTCCATTAATCCTTCCTTTTCCACCTTCTTCTGTCTTTCTAATTTTTCATCTTCATTATAATCTTTGTCCCTTTCTTATTTCATCATTCTTTTTCTGACATTTCTTTTATCATCTTCTTTCTTCATCCTTCTTTCATCGGTTATCCTAATTATTCTTTCATCGTTCTACAACCTTTTCCGTCTTCCCTGCTACCTCTCCATTATAATATTTTCCTCTTCTTCTCACTCCTTTTCCATTCATTCTCCTTCTAATCCATTTTACCAAATAATTTTCTTCTCCTCCATCTTCTTAAAATCTTTTCACTAATCCGTTCTTTTCATTCTTCTACTATTTCTTCCGTCTTCGCTTCCTACCTCTTCCTCTTCCTCCTCCTCCTCCTCCTCCTCCTCCTCCTCCTCCTCCTCCTCCTCCTCCTCCTCCTCCGCTACGGTTGAATGTTGATGGGAAGGATTTCCTTGCATATCCTTCTCCAAGAATGGAGGACATTTATATGTCCAAACTCCGCCATTTCTTGTAGATGCAAAACCATGTTGCAATTAGTTTTTTTTCAATGACGTTCATTTCAACATAAAATATATCATTAACTAGAACTCAAGTCGACTTCAACAATCTAGAATTAAACTTACACCTATATATTTTCATTTAAAATCTCCCTTATCATGTTTTGTTCAGTGAATCCGATACTGTAATTACTATTTTTAAATGACGTTCATTGTAACAACTATCATGACCTAGAATTTAAGCGACATACTTTGTAATCTTTATGAATAAAGTGAATATTGGCTCCGTGAACTTGTAGTACATGTCTCAAAAATTACGAAAAAAATTGACAATAAACTACGACTTTTGTGTCGTCAGAATATGCAAAGAAAAAATTTTGTTATATCACCGTTTTTTTTCTATACGCATTTGAAGTTGAGGTCAAGGTCAAAAATCAATGTTATTTTCCCTATGCTGGAAACGTGAACTTGTAGTGCACATGTCAGAAAAAATCTGAAAAAATTCGACAATAAACTACGACTTTTGTGTAATCCGAATATGTAAACAAAAAATTTTGTTATAGCACCGTTTTTTTTTTAACCGCGATCGAAGTTGCGCCCAAGGTCAAGCATGTAGTATGAGTAGAGCTCTTGACAATATCCCTATAAAACCTGACTACATCATATTTAACAAGATTTTAAGTGTTAAATCAGTTGATTAGAGTGTACTGAATCGAATTTGACCACAATCGAATTTTGTACAAGCACGGTTTTCACGAAAAAAAATTCCAAGTACAAAATGAGAGATAGTATTATCATCGGGAAAACTTCGATCGCGGTTAAAAAAAAAAACGGTGCTATAACAAAATTTGTTGTTTACATATTCGGATTACACAAAAGTCGTAGTTTATTGTCGAATTTTTTCAGATTTTTTCAGACATGTGCACTACAAGTTCACGTTTCCAGCATACTAGGGAAAATAACATTGATTTTTGACCTTGACCTCAACTTCAAATGCGTATAGAAAAAAACGGTGATATAACAAAATTTTTTCTTTGCATATTCTGACGACACAAAAGTCGTAGTTTATTGTCAATTTTTTTCGTAATTTTTGAGACATGTGCACTACAAGTTCACGGAGCCGTGAATATTCTATTCTATTCTATTCTACCTCTTCTTTCAACTCCTTTTCCATTCATCCTCCTAATCAATCTTCTCCTTTTCTATCCTCTCAAAATCGACTCGCTAGTCGTGTGGTGCGGTGTGCGTTGATAATATTGAGTTGGCCCGCGGGCCTTCAGCTCAGCAATAGGCTGGTGATAACTCGTGTTGGCTGTCTGCTTTTCAATAAGCAAAGGATGGTCTGCCACGCCCTCTTTTCACCCACACTACCCAAGCCCACCCGAACTCCACAACTACTATTATGCATCATATTTCAGCGTCCCGTTCACTAAATACACTTACTCCTTCTGCTCTTATACTCCTTCTACAATTACTCTTCTCTCTTCTCCTGTTGTACTTCTCCTGCTCTTCTTTAACTTCATTTCTTACCAAAACTTTTTCTTCTTTCTCATTTCTAATCCTCCCCTACCTCCCCCTCTCCCTCCTCCTCTACCTCCTCTTCTTCCTCGTCTTCCTCCTCTTCCTCCTCCTCTTCCTCCTCCTCCTCTTCCATTTCGTACTCCTTCTTCTTCTCTTCCTCCTACTTCTTCTCTTCATTCTCCTCAGTTTCTACCTTTTCCATCTTCTCATTTTCTCTCCTCTTCCTTTTCTCTCCTTCTCCATCTTCTGCTCCTCTTCTAATTCATCCATTTCTCATCCCCTCCTCCTCCTACACCTCTCTGAGAGGGCCGGCTGCGCCCTAACTTCGCCCTCCCAGGTGACAAATAACGGCAGCTATTCTATTCTATTCTACTACTCTCTATTCTCTTTCGTTCTTTCCTTTTTCATCTTCTCTTCGCGGTTATTTTCCTCCAATCCACTTGCGCTCGTACAACACCATTTTTACCGTTTTGTACGTTTCATTTTTCAACCCCCTGTTCATTTTTCAATTTCTTTCACGCCATTCCCCTTCCTTTCTTATTTCCCTTTCTATTCCTTTGTTCATTTTTCCCTTTCCATTCCTTCCCCCTGCTTATTTCCATTGTCTTCTTCATTTCCTGCTTTTTTCATTCATTCCTTCTTATACTCCTCTTCATTTTCTTCATCTCGTTATTCTCTGTCTACACTCCTTTCACTTTAATAGGATAGTTTTCCAGTTCTCGCTCCTTACCGGTTTTCTCTTTGCATCCTTCTTCTGTCTCTTTTGTCCATTTCTGTGGTTTCTTTTCTCTCCATAACCTTCTCCTCCTTCTCTTCTTCACCCATCCTTTCTCCTCTCCCTTCTCCTCATTGCCGTCCATATTCTCTTTTTGTTTCTACTCCTCCTACTTCTTAAACTCATTCCCAGTTCTCACTCACTGCCACTTGTCGCTTTTGCATCCTCTTCCTGCTTTTACTCTGTCCAGTACTACGGGTTCTTCTTCTCCATCTCCTTCTTCTTCCTCTTCTCTTCCACCAGTTCTGTTTCTCCTCGTTCTTATCCCTCTTTTCCTTTTCCTTTCCTTCTCCTTCTCCTAATACTCTATCGTCTCTCCAGCTCTCACTCACTGCCGAATTTCCGCCTCGCATATTCTCTATCTCCCTCTCTGTCTAGTACTGCGGTAGGTCTCCCTCCCCCACGAGAGAGGTGACAGCCAAATTATACACTCTGTCGCCACCAGCTCCAGCTCACTGATCGTCGATTAAATCTAACTGATGATCATCTTCCACCGCCTGTTCAAACTAATTACTCCCCTATTATCATATCTCCAACTCATATTTGTCCAGCGTCAACATATTGTTGCTGCTTCTTCTTCTCTTTATTCTTCTTCTTCTTCTTCTTCTTCTTCTTCTTCTTCTTCTTCCTCTTTTTCTTCTTCTTTTCTTCTTCTTCTTCTTCTTCATCTTCTCCTCCTCCTCCTCCTCGTTCTTCTTCATCTTCTTCTTTTTCTTCTTCTTCTTTTCCTTCTTCTTCTTCTTTTCTTCTTCTTCTTCTTTTCTTCTTTTCTTCTTCCTCTTCTCTTCTTCTTCTTCTTCTTCTTCTTCTTCTTCTTCTTCTTCTTTTTCTTCTTCTTTTTTCCCTATTTTCTTCTATTTCTCCTTCTTCTTCTTCCTCTTCTTTTCTCCTTCTTCTCTTTTTCTTCTTCTTCTTTCTTCTTCCTCTTCTTTTTGTCTTCTTCTTCTCTTTCTTCTTCTTCTTCTTCTTCTTCTTCTTCTTCTTCTTCTTCTTCTTCTTCTTCTTCTTCTTCTATTTATTTTCAATATTTACAAAATATCGAATATTCATAAGTTTTTCTTATGTTACAGGTAAGACCATATCAATTCCCTATGATTTCTACTCGTAACGGTGAGTTATTCTTGTTTTATTGATTCATTCATGTATTACTCATGATATTGCTATTATGAATGTATCCTTGATTAATTCCACTCAGGATCCTGTTTTGAGATCCAATTAATATTTATGAGTATTTTTACAATTATTATTTATTAACTTACACCGTTTTGAAAAATGAGCAGAAACATCACAATTTCGTGGTTTATCCTTCGATAGAGCTTGTACAAGATAATGGAAGGTTCCCATACAAAATCTCATTAGAAAGTTTAAAAATATTCAAACGTTTAAAGATTAAAAATTTCATTGAACTAATAGAAATAAATTAGTAGATTAGAAAAGACAAAATTTCTAATATTTCCCCTATAAATTATGATAAATGTAGAAGAAAGAAATTACTAAGAAACTAATAAACAGTTATAAACAGTAGCCTACCTATAGCAGGATCATTTTAACTTGTCAGAAAGCATATGTTTCGGCCACCAGTATCACAATACTTAAACTACAAATGCTGAATCTCGCAGATTATTTAAAAGCTCTTTTAAAAAGTTATTCTTCGAAAGGTCTCCTAAAGACTTTAAAGGTCTTTAAGACTTTTAAGCCTTTTGATTATTGTGTCAAAATCACTGTTTACTTTTTACCGAAACAGCTGTTTCCTGACAAGTTAAAAATAATGATCCTGCCATAGTTGAGAAAAGCCAAAATATTGAATATTTCCACCAATAAATTATGACAGAATGTCTTTTCAAAACACACAAATTTGTGTTACCAATTTAACGATATTCATGGAGACCGATACTCGAATTTATAAAACCGGTAAAATATTAAAACACTCATAACTCCTCGGAAAAATCCACAGAATTCGTCTTTGAAAAATGAAAAAAAAAAACGGGATAAGGATGAGATCAACCTGCCTGTTGTATGTAATTGATAGTCGAGTTTATGAGCAGCAACCTTCTTTATAATAATAGTCCAATAAAACTGGATGAATGATACGATAAGTGGTGTGGATGGCTGTAGGAGGAGTCGAAAATGATAAGTGAAAAGTCACAACAGAGAGGGTGAGAGGTAGAGAGAAGAGAGGCAAGACTAGAAGAAGAAAAAGAAGAAGAAGAAGAAGAAGAAGAAGAGTAGAAGAAAAAGAAGTAGAAGAAGATGGAAAAGAAGAAGAAGAGAAGAAGTAGACGGATGAGAAAAAGATTGGAAGAAGGAAGAGAAGAAGAAGAAGAAGAAGGAGGAGAAGAAGAAGGAGAATATGAAGAGAAGGAGGAGAAGAAGAAAAAGTACTAGAAGCAGAAGAAGAAGAAGAAAAGAAGAAGAAGAAGAAGAAAGAAGAAGAAATATGGTTAAGTGGAATAAGAAGAAAAATGGTGAAGAAGCAAAAGTAGTAGAAGAAGAAGAACAAGACAGCACATGGTGAAGAAGCAAAAGTAGAAGAAGATAAAAAAAAAACAAGAAGAATTAGAAGAAGAAGAAGAAGAAGAAAGAGGAAGAAGAAGAAGAAGAAGAAGAAGAAGAAGAAGAAGAAGAGAAGAAGAAGAAGAAGAAGAAGAAGGAGGAGGAGAAGAAGAAGAATAAGAAGAAGAAGAAGCAAGAGTAGTAGAAGAAGAAGAATAAGAAAGACGACGAAGAAGCAAGAGCAGAATAAGAAGGAGAGGAAGGAGAAAAGATGAAGAAGAAGATGATGAAAAAGAAGAAGAAGACGAGGAAAAAGAAGAAAAGAAAGAAGAAGAAGAAGAAGAAGAAATATGGTGAGTGGAATAAGAAGAAAAATGGTAAAGAAGCAAAAGTAGTAGAAGAAGAAGAAGAACAAGACAGCAAATGATGAAGAAAAAAAGTAGAAGATGAGAAAGAACAAGAAGAATTAAAGAAGAAGAAAAAGAATAAGAAGAAGCAAGAGTAGAAGAAGAATAAGACAGACGGTGAAGAAGCAAGAGCAGAAGAAGAAGAAAAGAAGAAGAAGAAGAAACTTTTAGACGCTAATCGATCCGTATTACGGTAAAGGATGCAGAATTAGGTATAAAGAAGAAGAAGAAGAAGAAGAAGAAGAAGAAGAAGAAGAAGAAGAAGAAGAAGAAGAAGAAGAAGAAACTTTTAGACGCCATCGATCCCGTATTACGAGTAAAGGATGTAGAATTAGGTATAAAGAAGAAGAAGAAGAAGAAGAAGAAGGATAAGAAACAAGAGTAGCAGAAGATGGTGAAGAAGAAGCAAGAGTAGAAGAAGGAGAAGAAGCAAAGGAAGAAGATGATGATGATAAAGAAAAAGGAGAAGAAAGATTGTTGAAAAGCAAGAATAGTAGAAGAAGGAGAAAGAGTGTGAGGTGAGTGTTATGGAAGAAGAAGAGAGATAAGAACACGCGTAGTTTAGGAAAACTGATCTGGCGAATACGATCCGACATGTTACATAGGTGATGATGTTTGAGAAGAAAAAGAAGAGGATAAAGAGTTAGAAGAGTAAGAAGAAGGAAAAGAAGAAGAAGTGAGTGAGAGAGTTAGAAGAGAAAGAAAAACTTACATAGAGATTCAACTGTTCTAATTACATCTTTTACCGTCAGTTACACGATTATCCAATTGAATTTAAAGGCCGTAAAATATTGTGATCTAATGGAACGATGTAACGTGAACCTTTAAGCGAGTAGGACGTCAATGCAATGACGTTATTTTACGGTGGTTAAAGTCAATTGGGTTTTCTTGGAACTGGTATATAAAGATTGAAACCTTGTCAAATTTCGATCTTATCAACTGTTGAAATTCTTTGGATGGCAAAAATGTAATGTAGCCTAAAGTAACTAGTTTAGTATTCTAAACTAAGTAAAACTAGAAGACTAAAAAACTAAAACTAAAGACTAAGTAAGTTTAACTAAATAGTATTCTAAGTATTGTCTTTGGTAATAGTCATCCCTTGTAAGGTTGAATGTTATAAATTCTACCTTTATACGATTAGCCCAGGCAAATTAGACTTCTAGGTCCTAAAAAATAACATAAGGCTGGAAATGGTCTCAAACCACTTTGGGCATCCCAAAGAAGGCTAATATGAGTTTGCGACGATTTCTGAGTGCCGCTAATATAGGTGCCCAAGAAACCTCGAAATTTTGGTTCCGTTTCTAGTTATCTTCAATTTACGTCGAAACTAAGCGTCGGACAGAAAAACTCATTTTACCTTTTTCTAGTAAATAAAATTTCCACAGATTGGTGCCTAACTCATTCCTCTAAGTTCAATAACTACCGAGTTATGATTTTCAAGGTAATTTTGAGAGAAACTAAAATTCAAGCATTCTAAGTTTTGATTGTTCATATCTTTCGTATGATGTATTAGAATTGTGTGAATCAAAATCCCTCTGGGGATAATTTTCTTCTCTACAATTTTAGACCAAGTAGGCCTTCTTATCTTGTCTACTATTTGAGCTAGAGCTGTTAACAAAATTCCTTGCATTTCAAAAAGGACCATATTTTTGGTGGTGAAGTCTGACACACGTTTCTATGTACGTCTATTGGAGTATCCTATTGAAATATTGTTTCTGAGATCATTCTCCCTCAGAATATCTACTTTGCGGCTCCAAAAATCAAGTTTTTCAAGAAGTGGGAGGTTAGAAAGGACCCTTCAAGGATGATAAACTGAGGACGCCTCTAACTTTTGTATAAGTGGACGGATCTTAACAAACAATAGCTCATTGTTTTCAGCTCATTAAGGCGGTTCAAATTCATATATCATATGTTAAATTCGGTCGAAATTTAAAAATTTTGTGCCCAAAGAGTCCTTTGACTTTATTCCCATATACCGAGAAGAAGGCGATTTTTTGTTTTCAAATACATCTATCTTGAATGCCATTGATGATAAAAAATTGTATTTGGTCTCAAATTGTAGAACAGAATCTCTTCTTTCATTTGCGATCATTTGCGACCAAAATATCGCATTCTCAAGTTGAAAACATTTGGTTTTGTAAGTCGAAAAATCATCAGAATTCTCTCCTTGTTCACGTTTAGATCAATTTTTCACCAGACTAAAGGGGTTAAATGGGTATTTGAGCCAATTATTCAAGTAGAGAATAAAATTTCCTACAATTTGAGCCTAGATACATGTTATTAACTTCCATAAATACCAATTTAGAAGCTAACTAGTAACAGCAAAATAATGAAAAAACGTGAAAAATAGTTCTCTCATCTTTTTAGATTGCATGTACTCAACTTGTGAATGCGATATTTTGGTCGCAAATGATCGCAAATGAAAGAAGAGATTCTGTTCTACAATTTGAGACCAAATACAATTTTTTATCATCAATGGCATTCAAGATAGATGTATTTGAAAACAAAAAATCGCCTTCTTCTCGGTATATGGGAATAAAGTCAAAGGACTCTTTGGGCACAAAATTTTTAAATTTCGACCGAATTTAACATATGATATATGAATTTGAACCGCCTTAATGAGCTGAAAACAATGAGCTATTGTTTGTTAAGATCCGTCTACTTATACAAAAGTTAGAGGCGTCCTCAGTTTATCATCCTTGAAGGGTCCTTTCTCCCACCTCTTGAAAACTTGATTTTTGAGCTGCAAAAGTAGATATTCTGAGGGAGAATGATCTCAGAAACAATATTTCAATAGGATACCCAATAGACGTACGTATAAGCGTGTGTCGGACTGCACCACCAAAAATATGGTCCTTTTGAAATGCAAGGAATTTTGTTAACAGCTCTAGCTCAAATAGTAGACAAGATAAGAAGGCTACTTGGTCTAAAATTGTAGAAAATTATCTCAGAGGGATTTCAATTTACACAATTCTAATACATCATACGAAAGATATGAACAATCAAAAACTTAGAATGCTTGAATTTTAGTTTCTCTCAAAAAATTACCCTTTTTTTGAAAAATCATAACTCGGTAGTTATTGAACTTAGAGGAATGAGTTAGGCACCAATCTCTTGGAAATTTTATTTACTAGAAAAAAGGTTAAATGAGTTTTTCTGTCCGACGCTTAGTTTCGACGTAAATTGAAGATAACTAGAAACGGAACCAAAATTTCGAGGTTTCTTGGGCACCCTATATTACGCGGCACTCAGAAATCGTCGCAAACTCATATTAGCCTTCTTTGGGATGCCCAAAGTGGTTTGAGACCATTTCCAGCCTTATGTTATTTTTTAGGACCTAGACCCTTTTTTTGGTCTAATTTGCCTGGGCTAGATTAGTTATAATTATTAGAAATATATTTCAGAAATACTATTATCAATACTTTTCAATACTATTACTCTTTCTATTAGCAAAATAGTGAAAAAACATTAAACTCAAGTCCAAGGTTAAACATTAACACAAAGGCAAAAAGGTCCAAGTTTTCCAAGTTGCAGTCATATTGATCGTAGACATAAACAACGGCTCCTCAAAATATTAATCGATAATTCCGCGTTTACATGTTGCAAGTGAACAGTTACTGCACAAATGAACTCGCATTATTAGCATTTTTATTTGTGCAATTATTATTTGTGCAAGCCGACTTGCCTTTTCACTTGCGAGTGTGAACGCATTACTCCAAAAACAATTTGTCTAAAAAACTACTTCAGCGAAGCAATTCTTCATTTTGGGACTCCTTTCCTATAGAGTTTCATTGAACAATACTTTATCACAGAGCAGGTGTCTAAAAACAATTATTCACTACTGAATAAAACGATTCCAAGTTGAAAGCTTAATGTGTTTTAGCATCGTTCGTAATGGATTTACAGAATTATGTGCTTTCCTCTTTGTCTCTCTTTGGCTTTGAAGGCTTTGAAGTATACTCAACAGTTTTCGTATGTTTTATATGTGTTGTAAGTGATTTTAATGATTCTCAACGAGTGTGAGTGATGCCAACTTCACTTGACAAGATTTATTGCTTTTTTGATTGAACTAAACGATTTCGGAGCTATTTCTGAAAGGGAAGTTGCTAGGAAGGAAGTTCTTTTTCATGATCTTGACCTTTGAGTAGTACTGTTACAAGTTATAACTGCAGGCAAACAGGTATACGTTAAGGTTTTGCAGTTTTTCTTTGAAATCTACTCTCATTTTTATGTTTAAATTTTTTTAGGTATAGGGTTTGAGTTTCAGGTTTGGAAGCACTTTAGACCAGGTTACACGTTGCCAGTCAACTAGTTTTCAGGGTTATCTATGAAATTTTCATTTATGGAAACGCTAATTTTTCAATGGTACTATCAAGTGACATACGAATTATAGTATTATAGTTTTATTTATTCTTGTGAATTATGGATTAATTCAATCATATAATTCTTTAAAATTTTCAACGGTACTATTGAGTGGCATACGGATTCTAGTATTATAATATTACAGTATTATGAATAGAATTATTTATTCTTGTGGATTATTAATCAATTGAATAATTTATTACAGTAGCCTATTATAGTGTCATGAATGGAATTTTTTGTTGTTGTTGTGAATTATGGATTAATTTAATCATATAATTTTTAAAATACGTCTACTGCCAACCAACTAGTGGGTTAATTCATAACAATTACATGAATAGTTTATAAGAACTCACTCACACATATTCAATATAAAATACTCACTCAAAAATATAATATACATTAGACTTCCGATTATCCGAGGTAATTGGGACAGGGACCACCTTTGATACGGAAAACTCGGATAATGCGAAGGTTAAGTTCAGTTAGGGCAAAAAAGACGTATAACCCCGTGAAAGGTTATAAAACTGGATGCAAAAACTTATAATAATCTGAATTACAGACCTGTAAGCAAGTAGAAACATAGATTATTTCTTAAAAAAGTATTTGATCGTCTTCTGAGATTACCTCTTCCCTCGATTGGACGAGCTTGTCTCGCTATTAACACCTTTATTTATGTTTGTTATTTTTGAATAATAGGTTCGGTTAACCCGGAGCTCGGTTAACCGAGAGTTTACTGTTCTTCTCTCATATTCTTATAAGAATTGTAATTCGTATAAGAATTCTACTCATATAATTCTCTTTATCGCTACGTTATTCAATAATTTTATGAATAATTTATAAGGGTGAATGCTATTTAAAATTCTGATGTCATACATATTATCATTTTCAAGAGACTATTGAAAATTTACCGTTCTTAGAGACATTAAGGGCCATCATGAGCTCGGGATCTAGCTAAGTCCTAGACTAAAACGGGTGGCCACCGTAACATCGACAAACGTTAGCCTCGACACTATGTACTAAGGGCTCTCTATGCTGCTAACTCACTAACCTGTCGAGACAAACGTTTGTCGATGCTACGGTGGCCACCCGTTTTAGTCTAGGACTTTGCTAAATCCCGAGCTCATGAACCGGCCCTTACTGTAGCCTACCGGAAATTTCAGAAATAACACTGAAAAGACTTCCCTTGGTGCCAGTCGACTGGCTTCGTGTAATCAAGTTATTTAATTTCACTGGTAAAGCATAATAATCCTTGGAAAAATGTCTACAATCCCTCGATAAAAAACTTCCCCTAAAATCCACTTCAATCAAATTGAAGGCTGAATCAAGCCACCCCATTTTACAAGGAAAAATCTCTTCAAAATTGATTACAGAAATTATATTAGGAAAATTAATTACAATGTCAGTGGGATTTCACGTTATTGAGAATGAAGCTCACGCAATTCGAGGCACGCTATTCGCAAAATATCTTGCGTAGTTCTCGAACTCTTTATAACATTGATTACGATTATAATCGATTACGATTATTGTATCGCTATATAATTGGGAAAAACTACTATAAACTAGTCCGTTATACAGGGTGTCTCACCAAGGCCTTACAGCTGTTAACCATGGATGCTACATGACATTTCCAACATAACATGTCCACTTTTCGAAACCAGTTTCTCCGACTGCAGTCAGCAATTGCTCCGTGAGCACACGGTCTTACTGTAGAAAATGAAAGATATAGAATCTAGATCTACGAACGTTTATGCACTAAAATAGAATGTGAGAGTACAGGAGAAGAATGAGTGATGACAGATCCAGAGATAATTCATTCGTCTATGATACTACGAACCAGTGAGGAAAAAGAAAAGATTGAAGATGAATAAGTTCTGAAGCAAATCACCTGTTGGATACCATTACCCTTTCATCCTATTCAAAGATTATAATAATACTAACCTGTTGGCTGTCAGTAATGTTTGGAAACAATCTACATAATATTATTATGGACAGACATTCATCCACCATAGAAGGTGTACACGTATTCTCTTGTCTCTTCTTCTCCTCCTGTTTCTTCTTCTTCCTCTACTTCTTCTTCTTCTTCTTCTTCTTCTTCCTTCCTCCAATTCTCTTCTTCTTCTTCTTCTTCTTCTTCTTCTTCTTCCTCCTCCTCCTAATTCTTTTCTTCTTATTCCTCTTCTTCTCCTTCTCCTTTCCTCCTCCTCTTTCTCTTCTTCTTCTTCTTCTCCTTCTTCCTCTTCCTCCTTATTCTCTTCTCCTTCTTCTCCTTCTTCTTCTTCCTCCCTCCTAATTCTTCTTCTTCTTCTTCTTCTTCTTCCTCCTCCTAATTCTCTTCTTCTTCTTCTTCTTCTCTTCTTCTCCTTCCTCCTCCTCCTCCTCCTCCTCCTCCTCTTTCTTCTTCTTCTTCTTCTTCTTCTTCTTCTTCTTCTCCTCTTCTCTTCTTCTTCTTCTTCTTCTTCTTCTTCTTCTTCTTCTTCTTCTTCTTCTTCTTTTTCTTCCCCTCTTCTTCTTCTTCTAGAGGAGGTGTAATAGGAGACGAGACTGGTGCCTATTGCCCCACCCTTTATCACTCGACTCAACTCCTCAACCCTACAATTTGTGTCATCGAAAAACAAACACTTGTAAATTTTCAGCCGTAGTTTTCCAACCGCTAGATTGTCAAATAGGCACTGTAATCTTCGAGATAGATTGTTAGAATTGCTAGCCCTGTATTTTTTGAAAGCTGTAACAGTGAATAACACAACGCTTGTTCAAACAACCCCCTCCACCACGTGTATCATGACCCGCGCATAGCTAAATTTCAACTTTCAGCAGCTTAGTCAAAGCTTAATAAAAGTTGAAAGAAGACATAAGAGTCGGTAAAAAATATTCTAGTTGAATAAACATTGTAGTATTTATGACATTGAAGGATTCAGGGCCGGTTCATGAGCTCGGGATTTAACATAGTCCTAGACTAACATCTACCGTGGCATCGACAAACGTTTGTCTCGACAGGGCAGTGGGTTAGCAGCATAGAGAGCCCTTAGTACATACTGTCGTTGCTAACGTTTGTCGATTATGTGAAGCGTGATTTTAGGAGTGTATCGCCACGTTTAAAGTAATAGGAAATCAGCTTAGTTTCATAAAAAGTTAATATTTGAATGTTATGTAACCTAACTTGGATTAAACCAAAAAAGACAGTAAATAGTTATAAAATGTTAATTTTCAAGGATGAAAGGTTTTCTTTTCAAGTTTTTTCCTTAGTTTTAGTATGGCCAAACAGTTTTAAACAGACCCCAGATCCCAATAATTTTATTCGATTGATAACAATTTATTATATACGATGATCGTTGATTGAACATTTAAAGGGCCGCTTTCCCCAACGCTGCTTAAGCAATACATCTGGCTTAAGCCTCATTCGGAGAATAGGAAAAGTATAGAAAAAATTGAGCGTCAGCTGTCATTACTTAAGCAGCGTTGGGGAAAGCGGCCCTAACATAATTTGATATCCTAGTACAACGTCCAAAGTTTTGATTCGAAGTTCAATTTCTAGTTCGATTCAAGATCAAATTTGTTCAGTATTCAGTTCAAGTATTGTGACCGTCAGATATTGCTTATAATAGTATTCTCACACCATATCCTTGTTGGTAGACTGAAACTGGTACCCTGGGCCCTGCTTCATGGAATTTTAGAAGTCCTGTAAAAGGTGGGCACACACTGGACTCATAAGTTTGTTGCATGGTATGAAATCCGTGTGCAATCCTGGTTTGCCTTTCCCTGTTCTACAGGACTTCTAAAATTTATGAAACAGATCTCTGGTAACTTGATGTTTACTAGGAATTAAAAATGGCAAAGTTTACTGGCAAATACTGTGAGTGAGATGAACAGCTTATAATATGTAAATAGCGAGCGAGCTAGAGCTTGTGTTGGTGAAAAGTAAAACTTCGTGGAGGGCCCCTAGAGGTGAGACCATCTATAATGGACCTTGTAATAGTCAACACTTACTGCCTGGCGCCCCAAGAGGAAGGAAGGAGAGGGAGAAAGGAAAGAGAACCTATCATCATCTTGTCATAGGTCCGACTGCTATCTATCTGCATACGCCAGTGTCGAATATTAATCATGCGCCTCTTTCAACAAACACGCCCACTCTAGTCGAGAAAAATTACGAAGAAGACGAAGAAAGAGAAGAAAAGGAGGAAGGAAAAAAAGAAAGAGAAGAAGAAGAAGAAAGCACTAGGAAGAAGAAGAAGAAGAAGGGAACAAGAAGAGAACGAGAAAAAGAAGAAGAGAAATAAGAAAGAGAAGAAGAGAAATAAGAAGAAGAAGAAGGTGAAGAAAAAAAAGATGAAGAAGAAAGGAAGAAGATGGAAAAGAAGGAGAAGAAGATGAAGACGAAGAAGAATAAGAAAAAGAAGAAGAAGAAGAAGGAGAAAAAGAAGAAGAAGAAGGAACGAGAAAAATAAGAAGAAAGAAAAAGTAGAAGAAGGAGAAAAAGAGAAAAGAAACAAGGAGAAGAATTAGGGGAAGCGCATTAAGGAAATGCAAAGTTCAAAAAAGGAGTAAAAACAAAGATGAAGAGCCAGAAAACAAAAATGAAGGAAATAAATGAAACAGAAGGCGAAAGGCAAGTAAAGGAGGGAAAGAAAGAAGACGATTAGCAATATTAATGGGAAAACTAAAAGAAGAAAAGAAGATGATTAAGAAGAGAAGAAGAAGAAGAAGAAGAAGAAGAAGAAGAAGGAAAGAAGAAGAAGAGAAGAAGAAAAAGAGAAGAAGGAGAAGAAGAAGAGAAGAAGAAAGAAGAAGAAAGAAAAGGAGAGATGAAGAGCCAGAAATCAGAAGGAAATAAATGAGAGAAGGAAGTAAAGAAAGAAAGAAGACGATTAGAATGAAAGAAAATAAAAGAAGAAGAAAGAGAGAAGAGAAGAAGAAGAAGAAGAAGAAGAAGAAGAAAGAAGAAGATGAAGGAAGAAGAAGAAGAAGAAGAAAGAAGAAGAAGAAGAGAAGAAGAAGAAGAAGAAGAAGAAGAAGAAGAGGAAAGAAGAAGAAGAAGAAAGAAGAAGAAGAAGAAGAGGAGAAGTGAAAAAGTGAAAAAGGAGATGGTGAAGGATAAAAAGAAAAAGAAATACTACGTAGAAGCAGAGAAGAAGGCAGGAAAGAAGAAGTGCATGAATGAGGAGGGAAGCGAGATGTCGATACAGTATGATGTACTGTCGATAGAGTAAATTATTGAGGAATGAAAGGTGACTTGAATGGATAATGATAGAGCTGGCCCACTCCAAACGAAGCAAGCCCTAATTGATTTCCTTCGTCCTCCAATTTCATTCATCTTGCCATCAGCACCCATCAACTGCTGGTCTCAAAATTGTTTTCACCACTTCATGTGCTTCTGGTTAGAAGCGAATAGCCGAGACGTTTTGTACCTCAAGAATTCATTCACTCTTGTCTTGTTTCAAATATAAAATAAATCAATTTAGAGCCAGAGTACACGTGTGAAATCTCTAAAATGATTCAGAACTGTGAAATAAATTGGATGACAATGGGTCTTCTCTCTTCGATTCACTAACTTCAAAATTATTACAATGCACTAAGGGCCGTATTTATGAACGTTCCTTGAGGGTTCCTTTTCGAAAGGACGCCTTGAAAAGCGTTTCATGAATGAGAAATCAGCTGATTTCATGAAACGCTTTTCAAGAGTCCCTTTCGGAAAGGAACCCTCAAGGAACGTTCATAAATACGGCCCTAAATCATGTTTACTCCGAAGTGAATGGTCATTGACAGACGACACTGGAATAGAAACGTCATTAATTATTACAGTAATCTGACTCTACTAATTTAATTTTTATTTATTAGTGTGAATAATTATATTATTATACGTAATTCTTCATAAGAAAGAATACAGGATAAAATTTGCAAGTGGTATTATGAAAAGCAAAAGAAAGGTTTTGATTTATCTTGAAATTTCAGTCAAGATTTCAAGATAAAGATAGAGATAAATATTGGATTAAATATCAAGATAATTAAAGATTATATGGCATTAATTAGGAATTTAGTTCAATTAATTATTGTCAAGATAATTTATGAGAATGAATATCAATTCAATATGATTTTTTTCTGAGGGTGATGCCCACATGAGCTCTAGGCTTGTGTGTGGGTAATGAGAGGGGTGAATATGAGAGATGACGACTGCTTTTAGGCAGTCGGGACCGACGGCTTTTCGTCTCCTCCGAAAGACAGGAGTGGCCGTTTGTGTTGTCAAAATCCGTTCCCTCAACTGTATTCGAACCAAGAACCTTTGGATTATCAGACTGGCGCTCGTCGTCCTCGGCTACGGACCACTCCAGTATATTATATTGTCACTTATAATACCATCTATTCGAATAAATGACCGTTTCATTACCTAAAGTTTCAATAATCTAGCACTACCAACAGTAAGAATAATAATCTTAGTTTGAGTTGTTTCGTGATTTTTTCCAATAAAAACACCATTCCAAGTATGAAGAAATTCTCAATTCGAGGTCATAATTATTCATTACAGCACCAAAGATTATAAAAGTTCAAATTTCAATTCCAATATTGAATATTATTCGCAAACGGATCAACCCAGATCCGCCATTTTCTTCGAATGTTTCGTGATTCTGTGACGCACATTATTTGAACCAATCAGAAGCCAGCATCGGCTACACCTTTTGAGTGGGAGTGTACGCTGACTCCGCCTCTAAAATCCTATTGGCTATTACAGACAGAACTGAACAACGATGAAAAAGTGGCAGTATAAATCTTCAAGGTGAGCTAATAAGACTTGAAAGAATGACAATTATCTTTCAGAGGCCTATTGCATGAGAAAATACCAACTAATAATACTAGTTGTCAAATGGCAAGTTACCATAGTGACAACTAGTATTACTAGCTTGTATTTTCTCATGCAACAGGCTCCAGATGGCCTGTTTTTATGAACGTTCCTTTCGTAAGAAAAATTTTTAGAAAATGGCAACGCTAAACAGATCAAAGTAATCACGGACATTTCTGGATCAAGTTTTATTCAATATTAGAATCAATAATATTTGTATTTGTTTTTTAAGAATATTAAAAATTAACAATAAGAAATATTGAATGTAACTTGTTAAATTTTCTATATGATTTACTACAGCGGATATGGATAAATTTACTATGGATAAGGATATAAAAATACCCTAGATGAGCCAATTCTACTGATATAATAGTAAACAATCATTAATCTGCTTCAAGTTCAGTACTTCAAAATTATTCAATTGCTATCTACGTTATCTAAGTTACCTACTCAGTTACATCTTGATTCTAAAATCCTTATCTTCCTCGAAAGATCTTACCCAGTACATTTTCATCAACCTTGCCAGATAATCCATTCAAGATTGTTATCGCCTAAACCAACATCTTTCAACTGCACAATAATTCATTCAAGAACATGGTAACGCCATACTATACTCAATTACTATTGAACAAGTAAAACAATTAAGCCCGACCACAGTTAGCCTAAATTAATGACTATCTTGAGAGAAATTTATGTTATTAATCGCCATAGTCCGCCCAGCTATTCATTTCCCAGCCTCCAACACAAAACACATCAACACAACACGATCAAATTACCATTTTTTTTTTAATCATGCAACCTCTATTCAAGTTCATGTTCTAATTCCTCCATCATTCTTCTTCTTCTTCTTCTTAATAATTTTCTTCTTCTTCTCCTTTTTATTTTCATACTTATTATATTTCCTTCTTTATTCATCCCTTTTACGATTTCGGAGTTAAAATTTGTGTCTCTGTTAAATATGTCACATATCTAATAACCGGAATTTGGATAATTTTTATAATGCCGTTACTCTTGAATCCTCTTATCTTTGTGAATTGTTATTCCAAAGACCTAATAGTTTATCTGCTTAAACAATATAAACAATTTGAATTATATACACACATTGAATATATACACTTTATAGGGTATATATATAGGGCATATATTCAATGCCGAAACCTAATTCCACCCAGATCCCAATCTTATCTTTCTGATAGCATCTATCAGATGCGTCTCGTATTTCTAAAATCCACCCCTCGTTTATTAGCATAATTACTCTGGTTCTTGTTTGTTTATCCCCCCTTTCCCCCTCCCTTCCTCCTATTATTCTCCATCCGGTGAGCATTGAGGAACAAAAAGAAACGGAATTGAAGGCGTGGCAATAATCATTATTTGAGTTCAGATCTTGTTCGAGCCCTCCCACTGCCTTATTTAATTAGCGCAACGATATTTATTTACGAGCCACCATGTAGCATCAGTTCAGTTTATCTCAGCTATTCTAGAGATCTGAACGAGTGAATCAGATTAACACTGGATGAAGTGATGGCATTGCAAAGATCAAGAACACAACTTGAGACCTACTTTTTGGCGGTTCGATTTTATTGGACTTTTTGGCTAGGCGTACACCGGTTAGTCAAGACAAGACAAGATGAGATTAGTCACGTTTAGTCACAGTACTTATGAAAACATCTCCGATTATTCATTGAAGCGTGTTCTGCTTGAACTTATGTGACTAAACGTGACTATCTTCAATCACTGTTTAATTACTTACTAAGACAATACTACTACTTAGATTGAATTGTCTTTGGTGAGAAGCAGCTTGAATAGCCAACGTTACTCGGTTTATCGACATGTCATTTGATCATATTGACCATATTTCCAAGGCCTGGCACACTGTTGTACGTATCAAGATATATATGAAGTAAGGCTGGGCGTAAACTGGTTAGTCAAGACAAGACAAGACGAGAACAGTACTTCACATAGTTCCTTATGAAGCAACACACACACCGATTAGTCATTGCATCGGTGTGTGCTTCATAAGCAGCTAAGTGAATGACTGTGACTAATCTTGTCTTGTCTTGTCTTGACTAACCGGTGTACGCCTAGCCTAACAGGTTACCAAATTCTTGTATGGGTTACAGGTCACAGGTTACAGTTACAGGTTATCAATTCTGTATGTTACTGAATATTATTATAGTAACCAATGTCAAATTCGTATCTAAATACATCAAAGTTTCAATTGTAGTTCATTCAAGAAGTAGAATCATTATTCTTATTTATCAAACTCAATTGAAGATTTTGAGTGAATTATGTTATTAGCAAACACTATCGTCACGAACGAAGAAAAAGACAAAAATAGAGAAATAGAAGACAAAGAATGAAGAAAATGAAGGAGTAGGAAAACAGTGGAAGAAGGAGGAGAAGAAGAAGAAGAGGAGGAGGAGGAAGAGGAGGAGGAGGAAGAAAGAAAATAAGAGGAAGAAGAAGAAGAAGAAGAAGACGAAGAAGAAGAAGAAGAACGGTGAAGCGAGTCGTAGTAGTGCAATAGCCTACTACATGACAGCTCGATGACGGATTGAAAAATGAGGGTTGTAGAATCCGTATTGCAGATGTCGGAGGAAAGAGTAAGAGGAAGAGAAAGAAGAAAAGAAGGATGATGAGGAGTAGGAGGAGGAGGAGGAAAGGAGGAAATTAATAATAACTGTTGTGTACACACGGGCTACCAATTAATTACTGCTAGTCTATTGTTTAACGTTGGTTTAATAGCAGTCATACGAGGAGCCTTCAACATGCACTGTTGATCGGTTAAATCGGTTACTGGGGTCTCTTGACATCACATGTCAGCCTGTCCAACTGTCTTACCTCAACCCCAAACCAAATAGGCCAGTCACGGATATTACAAATAACTTGGAATGATTCCTAAAGCCGTATCTATAATATATTATGAAACTCTATAGAGAGCATTCCATTTCTAAAGATTGAAACTAAATTTGTGATATAGTTGGTTCTTGCATAGAAATCAATTTGTAAAACTTCATGACAATATAAATTCGAACCCAAAATTAGAGTAAAGTAATTAATTTAGAATATTGATTCAAAAATTGAAATAAGAAGATATATTCAAATATAAAAGCAATTGTTTGCTTTTGGAGTGAAAATTTGTGACTGCAAAAGATATGCAACATAACCTAGATTTGAACTGCATTCTAAATTGGAAATGGGCTAGTTTTGGGCTTGAGCCAGTTGAACCTTATCATTAAGAAACGGTTCATGAGCTCGGGATTCAGCAAAGTCCTAGACTAAAACGGATGGCCACCGTAGCATCGACAAACGTTAGCCTCGACTCTATGTACTAAGGGCTATTCAAACAGTCGAGACAAACGTTTGTCGATGCAAAACATGTTTAGCCTAGACTTGGCTAAATCGAGGTCATGATTAAGAAATAGAATGCAGAGTATTAAGATAGCTATTTAATAATTTAAAAATGACGGAGAATATGTCCATTTTAATCGCTAAAAATAAGTTTAGAAAATGAGCAACGTAGATGTCGAAATGTAGGAGCTCTGCGATTGGACGAGACTGTACCTCCCACTTTTTACACGTCAAGTAACTGGCCAATGAGAGTCGAGCATGAACGATAGTACCAGCCTACTTGTTTACTTTTTCCGCTCGCTAAATCCCGAGCTCATGAATCGGCTCTTAGAGTTTCAAGAAGTTTAAGAGTTTAAACCCAAAATTTGAGTAAAGTAATTAATTTAGTATATTGATTCAAAAATTGAAATAAGGAAATATATTCAAATATAAAAGCAATTGTTTGCTTTTGGAGTGAAAATTTGTGACTGCGAAAGATATGCAACATAACCTAGACTTGATCTGTATTCTAAATTGGAAATGGGACAGTTTTGGGCTTAAGCCTGTTGAACCTTACCAGTCTTGTTTGTAAATTACTGAATGAATAATACAAGAACATACTCAAGTTACATTTTATATTAAAAAATAACTTATTTGATAAGTAATGGTATTTGCAGTACCAACTTGATCTTCAGAGCCCTTCCACGACGGTAGTCTACTGAATGAACTTTAAACGAACTAAACTAAATGAACTACTACTAAACGAAGGAAAAAAGGAAGTGAAAACGAGTAAGAATTCAAAAGAGAATGATTGATGTAGCAGAGGTGTGGTTTTGGAAATTGAAATTTGAGTGGTTAATCGTTGTGTACCCGTATAATCATTCAGACAACTCCTCGAAGGATGATTTAGTTAATGCTGTAGACAAGTTATCAACACCTTTCAGCTAGATAATTAGTTGTTGGAAAAAGCTGAAACCGACTGTTCATGTCTGACTGTTTGAAACTGACAATCCGTCAAGAATAAACATTAAAAGATACTGACACCTGAGCGGCGGTTATATCGGTCAAGTTACTTGCCTCACGTTTACTTGATCAATGAAACTGCCTTTCCAACGATTCATGTGATTCAAAAACAAAATAGGCCTATTAAAAAAAATAATACATTTTCCATAAAAGTATTTTTGACCCACCTCAAAGTTTCTTCACATGCACAAATCCAATTCACAATCACTTAGTTCATATTATAGTGATGCAAAAATAGGCTTACTGTTCACATCCTTCCCTTTGACTCAAAACTGCTGATAATACGTTTCTTGTAATATTGTATATAATTTTGTGGGGGAATCTTGAACCCCATAATCACATCCTTTAAAGTCCTCAACTATTTTGTATACCAAATTCAGTCTTTTTGGACCAGTCGTTCTCAAAAAATCTGTAGTAGAATTTCCCATGATTGAATGAATAGTCTACGTGTTTCATAAATATTGATGGTTGTCAAACTAATCGCGTTTATCAACATGAATTGAAAATTTGAGTATACTATTGAAATAAATATTTCACAATATAATACACTATTTTATTTATTATTAATATCGAATGTCCATGTTCAATAGAAAGAATCTGTACTTTCCCATTGGATAAGAATGCGTGTACAACACCTCTGACATCTAGACGGCGGAATAATGAAGTTGTAACTTGAATGACCCAGTAACTGCTGCCATCTTACGACAGAATTCAGAACTACCTGCGCATTGCTAAATCAGTGCATTGCTAACCAATCAGGGGAGAGAGGCGGAGCTTGGAGGCGTGTCTGTAAAGATTGAAGCTGTAAATCACCCAGTAACTGCAGCCATCTACCGGTCGAATTCAGAACTAGCTGAGTCATTCATTGCTGGCCTATCACGAGATAGGCAGCTTGCAGCTCAGATGAATGCAAATTTGTTATTTATCTTGTGATAATAAGATAATTTCTCATAATTTTATGTAGTCAGGTAGATTTTAATACACATTTTCAGGCATTAACTTTCCAAAAATCCCACCGGCCCTTCCATATATCTAGCGGGGGGAGGGGGGTTTTGGTTGTGGTTGCGTTTACCTAACCCCTTTTTAATCTAGTTCTTCAAGCCCCCCAAACCCTATCCCTGGCTACGCCCTTGGCAGGTCAATAAATGCTGTGGTATATCTGAATCACAAACAGCAATCTGTGTAAAATGTTTGAGTTAATTTAACGTTTTCAATATGTAAGAATGTCTTGAAAATCGTTGAAAACACGCTATTCTAGCTTCAATTTCGAATTTTACGGGGGAGTGTATTTGGGGGGGGGGTTAAAACCCTTAAACCCCCGGGAGGGGTTTAATATTAATATTCTTAATCTACTGTCTGCTCAATGCTCAATCTAATGTCTGCTTAATCTTCGTAATCTACTGTTTATAGTTTTTATGCTCTATCTACTATGTTCACTCTGTTTATGTCTACTGTCTATGCTAACTCTTTACTATTAAAGAACGGAAGCCGATTTTAATCAGAACATAGTTGAAGTTAGACAAAAATTAAAACCCCACACAAACTTCTTTAAAACTAGAGAAAACCCATGAATCCCTTCCTGCGATTTCTTTCAGTCTTATTTCCTGATATAAAATTTCTTTATTTCCTGAGATAGAAACCAGTGCACGTCAAAGAACAATATCTCCCCTTTTATAGAGCAGTTTCCTGTCATCGCTTTCATACCGATTTCGAAAAAAGAAAGGGAAAACAAAGCTCAGGAAAAATGAAAGAAATATATGTCTGCGTGAGCTGTCTTAGTTCTACCCCTATCATTCCTGTTCCCCCAACGACGGGGCTTTGTCATTGCATTGTATTGTTTATTGGTGTTTGCTTTTCAACACGATATTCTTTTTCTTCTTGTTTTTCTTCTACACCTGTCTTCTTCTTAATTTTCTTATGAATACGATATTCCAGCAATAGAAACTGTAAAAATATGACAAAATCATATTACCACACCCGTTTAAAATCTACTGACTTCGAAAACTTCGTTAGGAGCGATTTTGGTAAAATCGGTACTTAGTGATTTTAGTTAACTGCAACTGCAGTTAATTAATATGAATATAATTAATAAATTGGTAGATTCCCTCTGTACAGATGAAATGTGATTGAACTTGAAATTCCTGAGTTATGCTTCTATTTACCATGGATAAATGGAAAAATCAATTGGATTCATGATTTCAAAATCACAGGGAGGAATCTATTGGATGACTGCTGAGATTCAATAAATGAGATATATATAGCACGATCCTTTTAACTTGTCCGAAATCAGCTGTTTCGTTAATAATTAAACAGTGATTTCGACACAATATTGAAAAAGCTTTAAAGTCTTAAAGACCTTTTTAAAGAAGGCCTTTCAAAGAATAACTTTTTAAAAGACCTTTTCAATAATCTGCGAGATTCAGCATTTGTAGGTTATGTATTGTACTGGTGGCCGAGTAAAACATATGTTTTCTGACAAGTTAAAAGGATCCTGCTATAACTGCTACGATTCAATAACCAGATCAAAATTGATTGTTTGTAACCGAAATCTATGTTTGGTAAAACGAAGTTCCACTCTAAATAGTGTTCTCCTCAACTCAGGCAATATTTCCTTCGTACATGCGTGTCTACTCCCCCAAAGCTATCGTGTTCCACGCACGATGTTGTTGTCATGTGTGGGCCATTTCTCGAAAATCCCACATAAATCACTATTTCACCATATCGCAAACAGTTACTTCCTCTATTGAACAAATAATAACATCAGTAGTTGAATTGTCGTCAATTATATCAATCTTTTATTGTTTTATGGCGTGATTAAGTGAATAGGAGAAAAATCTCATATTTTCTGTTATTATTTTCATCATCATCATCATCATCATCATCATCATCATCATCATCATCATCTCATCTCTTTTTTCTTTTTCTTTTTCCACTTCTTATTCTTCTTCTCCTTTTTCCTATTTTCTAAACTTCTCCTCCTCCTCCCTTCTCTCCTCCTCCTCCTCCTCCTCCTCCTCCTCCTTCTCCTTCTCCTCCTCCTCCTTCTCATCCTCCTCTTTTCCTTCTTTCTCTTTTGAATTCTTCGCTAGATAATTAATATATTCTTATTATAATCACACGTTTTAATCTATTTAATCTTTTTCAATTTTACTCTTTTCTTCCATTCATCATCCTTCTCCTCTTCTTAAAACTTTTCTTTTAATTTTCAAGCTTTACTACTACCCTTATTCTGAAACTTAAACCATCATCTCTTTCTTTTTATGTTTTCTATTCCAAACATGACTTGAAGATCATTCCGATCTTATCAGTTGTACCTTCTGTCAGCTGGTAGTTCGGTCATTCTTCTACTTCCTCTCCTTTTCCTCCCTCTCTTCCTCCTCCCGCTCTTCCTCCTCCTCCTCCTCCTCCTCCTCCTCCTCCTCCTCCTCCTCCTCCTCATCCTCCTCCTCTACCCATTCACCTGTTCCTGCTCTTCCCCCTCCTTAATCCTGAAACCACCGGTAGGCATAACCTATCACCATCAATAATTATTAATCACTTTTTAAACGTGAAATCTGATTCATTGATTAGAATGCCATCGACTCCCCCATACAATTTGGTGGGACCTCCAACAGCGTTTACGATAAATCAACTCATTGCTGTCAATTGTAATTGTCATAAAAATAGCATGGTGCAAGCTTTGCGCCTAACTTTTTCTATGATATTTCACAAAATTAAAGTCGCTACCAGTCCACATTGTTCCTGGATCTCACTATGGTTTAAATACCATAGTATTACATAGTACAGGGTGGTGCAGAGGAAACGCATGTTTTTCAATATTGAATTACTTGGACACAATGGGTTGAAAATAATAAGTATTAAATGATAGGTTTTTAATGCATGAAATTACATACCATATTTAGGATCGGAAAATAATGTCTTTGAGATGACGTCCTTCTTGCTGCATACAAATTTGGATCCTCTTCTGAAAATTACGGACTGAATTCTCCAACATTTCATTTGGCACAGCTTCAATTTCCTGACGAATGGAATTCTTAAGGTCATTGAGTGTGCGAGGCTTGTTGATGTACCTCTTGATTTCAAATATCCCACAAAAGAAGTCACATATTGTCAGGTCGGGTTAAGGGGCCAGTGAACATCACCAAATCACAAATCATGTCCTGGGAACATTTGTCAGAACCACTTCCATGGTCTCTCGCCGTGTGGGCCGTGGCACCATTCTGCTGAAACCAAACTTCTCTCATGTTCACTCGACGCCTTTCAAGTTCTGGACGAAGGAAGTTGTTTAACATTTCACGTAGCGAGCTGATGTAAGCCAGCAAAAAATAGGGTCCAACAATCCCCAACTTTGAAATCCAGCACAAACCTTTAAACTGCAGAGGGGCAAGTGGGTTCTCCGATGCCCAATACCGACAGTTTGAACATTGAATCCAAGATGAAAATGTGCCTCATGAACTGTAGCATTGGGATCTTCCATAAACATTATTTCATCCATTATGCGACAAAAGCATAAAATCCCTTTCATTAAGCTGCTGTACGATCATTATTTTGGATGAGATGAGAAGAAGAAGATGGGAAGTAGGTGAGCGAACGAAGAACGCGGGAGAACGCACACAAAGGGCAGCAACTGAACCAGAGAAGGAAAGGAGAGAAGGCAGCACCTCGACGTCAACTCTAAAATATTGAAGGAAAACAGTGAAGAAGTGAAAACAGAACAACGAACGAACAAATAACGAGACTGGCGGAAGAAATATTGAAACAGAAAACATATAAGTGTAGAAAGTGAAGAACAAACTTTCTGTATTCCTATTATAATTGGATAATTGGTTATGTTGGTGAAGTGGAACAACCCTACTCGGGTCTCCCAACTATTAAAAGCCATACGTTAAATAAAATAAATAACTATGGTTTGGAATAAATAAATTAATCCTGTTGTAGACCATCAGAGTCTATTGGAGAAGGAAGAAGGATTACATTATGTGGGAGAAGCAAAAAAAAATATTAATTTTCTTATACTTTGAAGAGGAAGATGAAGAATTAAAATTCTGAAAGCGTTTTAGAAGGAAGAAAGAAGAAGAAGAGAGAGGCTTGGGAAAATTGCTGTAGACGTGATGACAGTGAAATGCAAGGAAGAATTTCATCAGGAAGAAGTTCAAATCCAATGATAATAGAAGAAGATGATGAGAACTAAGGAGAAGAAGAGCAAGAAGAAGAGAGAAGTAGAAGAAGAAGGACAAAAAGAAAACGAAGAAAGATGAGAAGTGGAAGAAGAAGGAAGAGAAAAACAACAACAACATGAAAATTGAATAGAAAATTAATAAGCATTGGACAGTTTGTGTACGCCTAAAAAGGAAGAGAAGGAGGAGAAATAGAAGGAGAAAATGAGCAGAAGAAGAAGGACAAGGAGGAGAAGTGGAAGGAGAATGAGGAGGAGAAGAAGAAGAAGAAGGAGAAGAAGAAGAAGAAGAAGATAAGAACAAGAAGAGGAAGGAGAAGGTGAAGAAGAAGAAGAAGAGAAGAAGAAAAAGGTGAAAAGAAGAAGAAGAAGAAGAAAGATGAGAGCAAGAAGGGAAGAAGTTGAAGGAGAAGTAGAAGATGAAGAAGAAGAGAGAAGAAAGATAGAATGAAGAGAAGAAAGAACAAGAAGAGAGAAGAAGAAGAAGAGGAAGAAGAGAAGAGAAGAAGAAGGAGGAGAAGAAGAAGAAGAAGAAGAAGAAGAGGAGAAAAAGAAGAAGAAGAAGAAAAGAGAACAACAACAAGAAAATTGAATAGAAAATTAAGCATTGGACAGTTGTGTAGCTAAGAAGGAAGAAGAGAAGAAGGAGGAAGAAATAGAAGGAAAAAATGAGCAGAAAAAAAGAAAGAGGAGGAGGCGAAGAAGAGGAAGTAGAAGGAGAAGATGATGATGAAGAAGAAGAAGAAGAAGCAGAAGAATAACAACAACAACAACAAGAAAATTGAATAAAAAAATGAATGGACATTGGACAGTTGTGAGTACGCCTTTCTATTTGAAAAACAAACACACCCCGAAGCGCAATGTTGAAACCTATTAAAATCTCGACCGGCCCCCAGTGTGTGAGCTTCATTGGTGGGCTCACTCTATTATTATTATTTATCTGGTACCGAATTGCTGGTGACTGGTTGCGGCGCTACCAGTTCACCGACTTGGATGGGTGATCGTTTTCCGGGCATTAATCATGCTATCTATTGACAGGGGGACTGACAGAAAAATTCATGAAGTAAACGCTGTGTGATTATCCCCTAGTAAAAGATGGGTTTTACTCTGGTCATACGAGGACTTGCTATAGGAGAGGATTAGTGAGTTACCGGTTTTGTACTAAGTATAACCATATAGAGAAAGCATAGCGCCAAGCTATGCGCTACGCTTCGCATGCTTTCTCTTTGGTTCAACCAAAGACAATTAGAATACTTATATCTAATACTTATTACAGCAGGATCCGTTCAACTTGTCAGAAAATATATGATCGACGAGCATATGATCACAATACTTAACCTACAAATGCTGAATCTCGCAGATTATTGAAAAGGTCTTTTAAAAAGTTATTCTCTGAAAGATCTTCTTTAAAAAGGTCTTTTAAAGACTTTAGAGGTCTTTAAGGCTTTTAATCCTTTTGATTATTGTGTCGAAGTCACTGTTTAATTATTACCAAAAACAGCTGATTTCTGACAAGTTTCTGACATCGTCTTTGGTTCAACTAAACCGGACTAGAGTACTGACCAACGATCACATAGTAATAATGAATAGCTTTTACTATTTGGTGTTGACTGTCGCTCCAATATGAAGGAGAATGAGAATAAGAGAAGATAAAGGGGAAAAAGAAGAAGAAGAAGAGAAGAAGAAGAAGAAGAAGAAGCAGAAGTAGTAGAAGAAGAACAACAACAACAAGACAATACCTTTATCTTCACCTTCATCTTCTCTCCTTCTTCTCCTTCTTCTTCACCTTTACCTTCTCTTCTTCTTTTTCTTTTTCTTTACCTTTATCTTCTTCTTCTTCTTTTTTACCTTTATCTTCTCTCTTCTTCTTCCTCCTCTTCTTCTTCCTCTTTCTTCTTCTTCTATTCTTCTTCTTCTTCTTCCGCTCATCTCTCTCGTAATTTCACACACTTCTCACATTCTCTTTCTTTCTCTGTCTTGATCCATCTTCCATCTCATTTCACACACTTAGTACATATAGTTGACGTATGAAGGATCAGTTACTAATGTGAAGTGCACTGACGAAATCACCTCTGACAGCTGACAAATAGTTATCTATCTTCTCCGAAGGTGGTCTGTTCTGAATAATCACCTCGGGCTCAAATTTGTTAATCGTCCATGTCATTATTATCATTTTTCTTCTTTGTCTATCTTCAGTACACTCTAGCTCGAAAGTGAGGCTCCTTTATCTCTCTTTTCCTCCCTAGGTGTTACCTTATAGTAAGTAGTAAAGAGATTCGAAAAATAAGTTGTTGTAAAGTATTAATAGTAGTGAAGTTTAATAATTTTTTTCCACAGTATTTCAATGTAAGGTATAGCACGATCCTTTTAACTTGTCAGAAATCAGCTGTTTCGGTAATGATTAAACAGTGATTTCGACACAATAATCAAAAGGCCTAAAGACCTTTAATTAAAGTCTTTAAAAGATCTTTTTAAAGAATACCTTTCAAAGAATAACTTTTTAAACGACCTTTTCAATAATCTGCGAGATTCAGCATTTGTAGGTTAAGTATTGTGATATAGCTCATCGGAACATATGTTTTCTGACAAGTTAAAAGGATCCTGCTATACAAATGCCTTCAGAAATATTATTGATTTTCTTTACATAATTTATCATTTTCTGCAGCTATCCACGTATATCGAGAGAAGGAGGGCTTCTTTTGGGTTTTTTC